>APFE030525699.1:0-21760 GCA_000404065.3 Pinus taeda
TATCCTAATACTTAAAGCGTAAAGGATAAACCCTAAAATCATTTACTAAGGTCTTATAAACTATAAACCCTAAACCCTAAATCTTAAACGCGTTTACTAAGGTTTTATAAACTCTAAACCCTAAACTCCAAAACCTAAACTTTAAACCCTAAGCCCTAAACACCAAACCCTAAAACCTAAGGATTTTATAACATTCTAGAAAGTGTTTTCTAAATTTTATTTAAATTTTTACTAAAACCATTTACTAAAGTGCTATAAACCGTAAACCGCTAATCCCTAAGCCCTTAATCTTAAACCCCCATCCCTAAACCCTAAAAACTGTTTTTTAACTTTTCTATAATTGTTTATTAAAGTAATTTATTAAAGCATTATAAACCATAAACCCTAATCCCTAATATCCACACTCCCAAGCTAAACCCTAAACCCTAAACCAAAATCACTTTATAACATTTTAAACCCCAAACCCTAAACCCTAAACCCTAATCCTTCAATAACTTTTTAAAAAGTTTGTGTAACCTCTTTTAAGTGTTTATTAAAAGAAATTAATAAATTTTTATAACCCCAAACCCTAATCTCCACACCCAAAACCCTAAACCATAAAACCTATACAATAAACCCTAAACCCTAAGCCCTATAAACTAGACCCTAAACCCCAAGCATTTTATAACATTTTTAAAAAAGTTTTGAAACTTTTATTTCAATGTTTATTAAAAGAATTTACTAAAGTGTTATAAACCTTAAACCATAAACCATAAACCTAAAACCTAAACCCTAAACCCTAAACCTCAAACCCCAAACCCCAAACCCTAAAACCTAAACTATAAACCCTAAACCTTACAATTTTATAACATTTTAAACATTGTTTTGTAACTTTTATTTAAGTTTTTATTAGAAGCTTTTGGCAAAATGTTGTAGACACTAAACAATAAACACTAAACCTAAATCCAAAACCCCAAACCTTAAACCCTAAACCCTAAATCCCAAACCCTAAACGCTAATAATTTTATAGCTTTTTAAAAAGTATTTTGAAACATTAATTTAAGTGTTTATTAAAAGCATTTACTAAAGTCTTATAAACCCCAAAATCTAACCTCTAAACCCCAAACCCTAAACCATAAATCTTAGACCCTAAACCCTAATCCTTAAACCATAAACCCCAAACTGTTAACATCAAACCCTAACCCCTAAACCTTAAACTCCAAGCATTTTACAACATCTTAAAAAAAATTCTAAATTTTATTTAAGTGTTTATAAAGAGAATTTACTAAACCCTAAACCCTAAACTCTAAACCTGAAACATTAATTCACTTTTCCAAAAACATAAACCCTAAACCCTAAACTCTAAATCTGAAACACTAAACTCTAAACGCTAAACCCTAAACCCTACACTCTAAACACCAAACCCCAAACCCTAAACCCTAAACCCTAAACCCCAAGCATTTTACAACATCTTAAAAAAAATTCTAAATTTTATTTAAGTTTTTATAAAGAGAATTTACTAAAGTCTTATAAACACTAGACTCTTAAATTTAAACACTAAGCAATTTATAACATTTTAAAAAGTGATTTTTAACTTTTATTTAAGTGTTTATTGCAAGAATTTACTAAATTCTTATAAACCCTAAACCTTAAGCATTTTACAACATTCTAAAAAGATTTTTGTAACTTTTACTGAAGTTTTTATCAAAATAATTTACTGGGGTGTTATAAACCCTAAGCCATAAAAACTAAACCCTAAACCCTAAACTATAACATTTTAAAAAGTGTTTATTAAAATCATTTATTGAACCCTTATAAACCCTAAACCCTAAGCATTTTATAACATTTAAAAAGAGTTTTTCAACTTTTATTTAGGTGTTTATTAGAAGAATTTACTAAATCCTTATAAACCTTAAATCCTAAAACATGAACCCTAAACTCAAAACCCCAAAACACCAAACCCTAAATAGCAATCATTTTATAACATTTTAAAAATCATTGTGTAACTTTCATTTAAGTGTTTATTAAAAGAATTTTATAAAGTGTTATAAACCCTAAACCCTAAACCTTAACCCCTAAAACCTAAACCCAAAACCCTAAGTATTTTATAACATTTTCAAAAGTGTTTTGTAACTTTTATTTAAATTTTTATCAAAATAGTTTACTAAATTGTTATAAACCCTTAAGCCTAAGCCCTGAACCCTAAACTTCAAACCGTAAACCCTATACCCAAAACCTTAATAAACTTATAACATTTTTAAAATTGTTTTGTAGCTTTTATTTAAGTGTTTATCAAGATAATTTACTAAAGTATTATAAAACCTAAAGAATAATCCCCAAACACTACACCTAAAACACTAAAACCTAAACCCTATGTATTTTATAACATTTTAAAAACATTTTCTGAATTTTATTTTGGTGTTTGTTAAAATCATTTACTAAAGTGTTATAAACCCTAAAACCTGAACCCTAAGGAATTTACAACATTTTAAAAAGTGTTTTGTAACTTTTATTTTGGTATTTATTAAAGGCATTTACTAAAGTGTTATAAAACTTAAACCATAAACCCGAAACCCTAAACCCTAAACCCCAAAACCTTAAAACCTAAACCCTAATCATTTTATAAAATTTTAAAAAGAATTTTAAACTTTTATTTAAGTGTTTATTAAAAGAATTTACTAAAGTGTTATAAATCCTAAACCTTAAACCCTAAACCCTAAACCCTAAACGCTAATTTTTTTCTAATATTTTAAAAAGAGTTTTGTAACTTTAGTGTTATAAATACTAAACCATAAACCATAAACCATAAACCATAAACCATAAAACCTAAACCCTAAATCTAAAACCCTAAATCCCAAACCGTAAACCCCAAAAAGTAAACCCTAAACTCTAAGAATTTTATAACATTTTAGAATGCGTTTTGTAACTTTTATTTAAGTGTTTATTAAAAGAATTTACTGAAGTGTTAGAAAACCTAAACCCTAAACCCCAAACACCAAACCTTGTAGCCTAATGCATAAATCCTAAAGGATAAACCCTAAAATCATTTACTAAGGCCTTATAAACCCTAAACCCTAAAGCCTAAAGCTTGAACGCATTTACTAAGGTCTTATAAAATTTAAACACTAAACTCAAAAACCTAAACCCTAAGCCCTAAAAACCATTTTTAACTCTTTTATAAGTGTTTATTAAAAGAATTTATTAAAGCATTATAAACCATAAACCCTAAACTGTAATACCCTAACCGTAAGCACTTTATCACATTTTAAACTCCAAAACTTAAACCGTAAGTATTTTATAACATTTTAACAAGCATTTGTGACTTTTTTTAAGTGTTTATTTAAAGAGTTTACTAAATTTTTATAAACCCTAAACCCTAAGCATTTTATTACAATTTAGAAAGTGTTTTGTAACATTTTAAAACCCTAAACCCTATATATATTTTATAACATTTTAATAAGTGTATTGTAACTTTTTTTAGGTGTTTATTAAAATCATTTACTAAAGTGTTATAAACCGTAAACCCTGAAACCTACACCCTAAGAATTTTATAAGATTTTAACAAGAGTTTTGTAACTTTTTTTAAAGAGTTTATTAAAAGAATTTACTAAAGTGTCCCTCAAACCTAAACCCTGAGCATTTTATAACTTTTTGGCAAGTGTTTTGTAACTTTTTTTTAACTGCGTATTAAAAGGATTTACTAAAGTTTTATAAACCCAAAGCCAGAAACTATAAACCCTAAGCATTTTATAACATTTTAAACCCTAAACCCTTAGCATTTTATAACAATTTAAAAAGTGTTTTGTAACCTTTTTTAAATTCTTTATTAATAGAATTTATTGAAGTGTTATAAGACCTAAACCTTAAGCATTTTATAACATTTTAAAATATTCATACACATTTTGCATTCATTAAGCATCTGAAGTAATATTCTCATTGGCATTTATTGCAAAAAGGATTTTTTGAACTAGCATCTTCCATCTTTGCTCATGAATCTCTATTCCCTAACTCCCATGACAAGAATCTTCCATAGTTATAATTTAATTATTAGGTTGATCTTACATATTTAAACCCCATGGAATATGTTGGAATATTCATCCTAATATTGACATATCAATGATAATATTTGTGTCCAATTTAGGTATACTCTACTAATTAAATTATATCAAATTAATTAATTTAAGAAAATGGCATATCAACAGATCATATTGGGAATGTGTTATTTCTAAGCCATGGTAATGTAAGAAGAAATGTTTCCAAGTAAAGGATTTCCATAATATTAGTGGGTGAATCTACATGGATAAACATATTTTTATATACTATATAACTCCAATAATAATAATAATAATAATAATTAAGATATAGTTTCGTTAACTTTTATGAATTTTTGAATTTGGTTAATAAAATATATATAATGGGGTTAGGGTTTTGATTCTTATCATAGATTCATGGCTATAGAAATCTTCAAACCATTTAATTATATGTTCACAATGGTTTTAGTAAAACGAATAAATTATATATCCATATTTTTATTATATATGTACAATGACAAATTCCTTAGTTCTCATTGTGATGAAAAGAAGCGATGAAGGTGAAATAAACTTGTATATGCATAAAAAACTTTAATGAAATAAAATAAGAATCCATTGTGTCTTTCACTAAATTGTAATATAATTACATTTATTCATCCTAAATTGTCTTTCATCATTTCATAGAAAAAATATCATGAAATGTACACACCCTTCCCATTGAGGATTTCATAAGTACTATGTCACAAAGGCTCACAACATGAAAACATTAAATGGCCCACAACTTTATTCCTTGTTAGTTATTTCCCATATGTTAGTTTTATTCAACAATGTCTCATGTTATTCTTCTCTTTTACTCACTTAATTCTTTTATATATTTTCCACAACTGCATCATCTTTTTCTTTTTTCTAGAAGGGTTCTATCTAGTAGCAAAAATTTAAAGGATGGAAATTTGTTTTAAAGGTTATAAACCTTGTCTAACATTAGTACTCCCTAATATGCATAATGTAAAACGTTTAATGATATTTTCGTAAAAATAGTAAGAGTTGTAAAATAATTTTAAAGTACAAATTGTTTGGTTTAGTTTGTGTTTCTCCTGTATAACTTCTTCTTTATTAGTTTAACCCATGCTAGTTTAATTTAGTTTCTGGTTCTCCAGTATAACCTCTTCTTATTAGTTTAACCCATGCTTTCTTTTCGACCTAACTTGGTTTCTGTGTATCGGTTCTCCGGTATAACTTCATCTTTATGAGTTTAACCCATGCTTTCTTTTGGACATAACTTGGTTTCTGTGTCTTGTGTTATTTGTTCGTTTAACCCTTGGGGTTTTTCCGTTTTGGGTAACTCATATTGTATATTGTGTTGTGTATTGGTTCAACCTGATGTTTTTGGCTTTAACATGTTGTGTATTGCCCCTTGTGCACCAGCCATAGATTTAAGGCTCGGTTTCCTCAATAGTTTGTAATATTCTTGTGCCGTGTGCATGAGCTGGATTTATGGCTTTGTTTTCTCTCCAAGAATTTCACCCTTGATAGGCTCTGTTTCCCACTCAATGGTTTTACCTTACCCTACCATTTCTATTACATTAATTTTTGTTTTATCTCCAAGAATTTTACCATTGATGGCTCTCTTTCCCACTTAATGGTTTTACCCTACCCTACCATTTCTATTACATTAATTTTTTCATTCATGGATTCAATCGACGCATATGATTTAGCTTAACGTGTGGCTTCTTTCACTGTATTGTGCGCGGTATGTTATTTTTATCCGAGTTTTTGTATTATTGCCTGCTGTGCTGTGTATAAGTTTAATTCGTTTTATTTGTTTATTATAACCTACTTTGCATTGTGTTATTGATACTGTAATCCATAGTTTTTAACCCTTATATATTTTATCAGTAACCAATTAAACCCCACCCTTAAACAATGTTAACATGTCAATTAAACCCAAAACGCACCTCATTAAAACTTCCTCAGCTTACAGTTACCCTATTTATTAAATTTTCAAATTAATATATAATATACGTTTTCAAATTAATAATAATACATACATACAGTGAGTTGCTCTTTATTATCTCCGTTTTATACAACTTTTAAATTATTAATAATAATCAATGGGGAATTCTAGCTTACCTTCGCTTGAATCTTCCGGAATCAGTTACATTACACTACAGCTTTCACCTTCGCCTTCTTTGGGGATTTAACGCCCCGTCAAGTCCGGTCCCGTCCATTCCACGATTAGGTAGTCCCTCTACCATTTCTACTCATTTATTTCCCTCCGGTATCAGCGAGGCCCTATATCATTCGTGCTAGTTAAAGCCAGATACATTGTGTGTTAATGTGCTACTTCAATCGATGGTTTTGAACCCTTGTATTTTTTGTTTGTAACTAAATAAAAAAACCCTACCCTGAATCAATGTTAACTTGTCAATTAAGGCCACCAATGAATTTACTGGCTCAACCTCAACCTGACCCAGCTTCGTTACCGTTTCCTTCTTAATGGTTTATTAAATTTTCAAATTAATAATGCATACATTTTCAAAATATTAATACAATTCTCTTTTTTATCATTGGTTTATTCAACTTTAAAAAAAATAATAATAATGCAGCTCAGCTCAGCTCTTTCGCGTCAATTGGGAATTCTATGTTATATAGCCCTGTTTCGGTTCGCTTCAATTCTGTATCAGTTACAGCCTTTTTTGGACAGTCAATTATGCCCCTCTACCATTTGTAATGGTTTTTCCTAGAGATAATTAAAGTGAGATAAAATGAAATGAATTGTTTTTTACTTTTATTTTTCATAGAATGGAATAACCTATCCTACCTTTTAAAAATCAAATTTAATTATATCATTGATTACATATATAATCATGATTCATAATATATATTTTTATTTAAAAATAAAAATTATGTTTATTAGTTTTTGGACCATGAAAAGAATTAAAATAAAACTCTCATCTCATATTTCATTAATAATATTTTTTTTTATGGGCATCTTTTTAGGAGTTGTTTCCAGAAATGACTTATACTTTTAGAAAAAAGTGTGAAGGAAAGTAAATTCATATTTCTTTTCATTATTTAAATATGTGATAGAAATGATCATTCTTTTTATATTTAAGAAAAGTTGATAATTTTTGTTATATCTTATTAAAAATATATGGTTTTTCTCTAATACTTGTATGGTACTACATGCAAAAAGAGTTTTGCCCAAAATAAATATTGATGTAGTTATATATTATTTTTTTTCTTTCTTTAAATATTGTAAGAGAAGATATTTTTTTATGGAAGGGGCTAAACTCCTTACAACTGCTAAGGAGGATGGGCTCTATTTTTCTTTGAGTAGTGTAGTTATTTTTGTTTGTGTTGATTACTTTTCTTTCAACTCATAGTCACAACACATTTTTTTAAGATGCATTTACTTTACACCATTTACATTTGAAGAAGGTCATATTACACTTCCATGATCATCCATTTATATTACAACACTTATTACAATTGCATTTAACCAAAAACACACTTATAATTAAAAAAAATTAAAATATTTTACCCAAATACAAATTACACAACCTTCCACAATGTATTGGAAAACACTAAATATCTCTCTAATTAAAAAACCATTCATATTGGTGCTTTTTTGTTTGTTTTTCTTTTCATTGATTTTTAAAGCCTTTTGTATTGTAATTTTTTATATAATCTAATGAGAGAATAAGTATATATAAATCCATTTCTTATATATTTACTTCTTTGAAATGGTATATATATGTTTGTGATTTTGAAAATGTTTTATGTATTTATGTTGATATTTTGAATTGAAATTGTACCATATTTCTTTCATCATTTTAAATTGTATGTGCGTGGGTTAGTGGAATTGTGTGTTTGCCTTGTTAGTGGAATTGTGTGTTTGCCTGTTTGAAATCGAATATATATGTGAGTGGTTTTGACAATGATTATTTTCTTTTGTATTTCAACACAAAACTGTATATTGTTTGTTTGCTTATTTGGAGTTGTATTTTGTATTTTTATTTAATTCAAATTCCATATGTATGTGAATGGTTGTATGAATGATTATTTATGAATATGTGTATGTAATTTGAAATTGTATTCATGTGTTTGTTGTATTGAATTATGAATTTGAACGTATATGCATAATATAATGTAGATTTTAATTTGTATATTGTGTGATTGTTTATTTGAACTTGTACTCTATATGTTTCTTTATTTCAAATTACATATATATATATGTGTGTGAATGCTTATTTATGAATATTTGCATTGCATGTGGGTTGAAATTGCAATTGTGTGTTTGTTGTATTGAATTGTGATTGTAATTAATTTCAAAACATAAATTTGAATTTGTATATAAATTGTATATTTTACTTTGTATATTGTGTGTTTTCTTATTTGGAATTGTAAAATATGTGTTCTTCTATTTGAATTTGTATTTTGTGTCTAATATTTAAAAATTTGAAATTGTATGTTTCCTTATTTAAATTTAAATTTTGTGTTGTTTGAAATTGTAATCATGTGTTTTTGTTGTATTGAATTATGAATTTGAATGTGTATGCATAGTGCAGATTTTAATTTGTATATTGTGAGTTCATTTTTTCTTAAAGTTCGATAAGCATATTGGAGTGTTTTCTTTTACTGACTTGAAATTGTATGATACCTAATTAGTTATTTGAAAGTGTATGTTGTGTGTTTAGTTGAATTTGTGTATTGTGTGTTTGTTTATTTGAACTTCTCCTTTGTATATTATGTGTTTTCTTATTTAATATTTGAGTATTTATTTTTGTATTGACTCGAAATTCTCTGATTTGTGCTTCCTTATTTGGAATTGTAAAGTATGTGTTCTTCTATTTCAATTTGTATTTTGTGTCTAATACTTAAAAATTCAAAAAAATGTATATTTCCATATTTAAATTTGAATTTTGTGTTTGTCCTCTGTATATTGTGTGTTTTCTTATTTAATATTTGAGTGTTTATTTTTGTATTGACTCGAAATTGTCCGATTTGTGTTTCCTTATTTGGAATTGTAAAGTATGTGTTCTTCTATTTCAATTTGTATTTTGTCTCTAATACTTAAAAATTCAAAAACATTTATATTTCCATATTTAAATTTTAATTTTGTGTGTTGTTTGAAGTTGCAATCATGTGTTTTTGTTGTATTGATGAATTTGAATGTGTATGCATAATGCAGATTTTAATTTGTATATTGTCTGTTTATTTTTTTCTTAAAGTTGCATAATCATGTCTGAGTGTTTTCTTTTATTGACTTGAAATTGTCTAATGCACAATTAGTTCTTTGAAATTGTATGTTGTGTGTTTAGTTGAATTTGTATATTGAGTGTTTATTTATTTGAACTTGTACTCTGTATCTCTTTTTATTAGAACTTCAATATATATGTGTGAGTGAGCTTGTGGATATTTATTTATGAATATTTGTAATGTTTGTGGCTTGAAATTGTAATTATGTGTTTGTTGTATTGAATTGTGATTGTAATAATTTCACAGCCTAAATTTGAGTTTGTATATAAAATGTATGTTTTATTTTGTATATTGTGTGTTTGTTTATTTAATATTTGAGTGTTAGTTTTAGTATTGACTTGAAATTCTCTGATGTGTGTTTCCTTATTTGGGATTGTAAAAAATGTGTTTTCCTATTTGAATTTGTATTTTGTGTCTAATATTTAAAAATTCAAAATTGTATATTTCCTTATTTAAATTTGAATTTTGCGTATTGTTTGAAATTGCAATCATGTTTTTGTTGTCTTGAATTATGAATTTCAATGTGTACTCATAATGCAAATTTTAATTTATATATTGTGTGTTTAATATTTAAAAATTTAAAATTATATATATCTTAATCTAAATTTTAGTTTTGTGTGTTAATTGAAATCGCATATAAAAGTGAGAATTGTTTTGTCAATGTATGTTCTTACATTTTATATTCCATTGCATTTGAAATTGCATATAAATGTGAGAATTGTTTTGTCAATATCTGCTGGTTAATGTATGTGTTTACATTTTATATTCCACTGCTTTTGAAATTGCTCAAGTAGGTTTATAACTGTTTTGTCAATAAATGCATGTGCTTTGTCAATAAATGATTAGCTTAAGTCTCATAGTTTTATTGTATTATATTTTAATGTTTATTGTATTATATTGAATTTTACTTATAATTCAAGATTTTTAATTTTTCTGCTTGTTTTTAAAAATGTATTTGGTTATTTTTTTTTATTTTCTGCATATTTTTAACATATGTTTTTTTTTTTTTTACATTTTCCGTTGAAGCATTAAAAAGTTAATTGGAACATTTACAACAAATCATAATTATAAATTATTTTTAAGCTTCCACCTTCGCGTGGTTAACCCTGTTAGTAGAGATTATAATCTCGAAGCAAAGAGGAGCTCTTTTAATTGTTATCAGAACAAATTTTTATATAATATAGATCTTAGCCATTATAAAATAGAAAATTTTAAACAAATGAAAATGAATCATTCACTACATTAAGAAAATATTAATTCAATCAAACCATTTCATGAATAAATTGACGAAAGCTTATTTTAAGGAAAAAAGGTGGTGATCCCACCGGTGCTAGTAGATTTACACTTGAAGAGAAATGTTGTGTTTACAGTGTTTCAACATACACAATGCAAACATACAAGTATCGCAATCAATTTAATGTATACACTATTAGTAATTATTCTTCACATATAATAATATATATATACATATATATAACAATATTGATGAAATTTTAATGTATAAGAACATTTTTTCCAATGTAAAACATATCCTTTATAAATAACATAATTTATAAAATATACACCCACTACATTAAATTAGCTATTTGTTGCATATTAAATTCATAATATAATAAAAATGAAAGACCTAATTATTCTTCATATGTCTAATAAAAAAAAAATAACATAATAGAACTATGTCATTTTAGTGTATAAGTGCATTTGATCCAACTTAATTTGTAAAATAGTACATACACAATGTTTAATAAAGGAAATATAATAAAAATGAAAGTCATATGTATTCTTTAGATGTCCAATGAAAAAAAAAAACAAAAAATCAGACATTTTGTCCAACATGAAATATCACACTCTAACAAATATAATTTGTAAAATGGTACATAAGCCATATTCAATCGAGTTTTTGCCTCTTATTAAATTTACTATATAATAAAAATGAAAGACAAATTGAGATAACAAAGCAATGTTTCGAGTGTCATAGAATTCTACTAATAGAATCCCATTAGTGGGAAAATTGTTCTTCCATTCAACTTTAGAGTTGACTCCATCTTAGGCTCTGCTTAGCTCATAAAAGAAAAATATAATTTATTTAAATAATATAATTTAACATTCATATAGGTGTTTATGAGGTTCCTCCAATAATTATGCAACATAAAGTAGTATTTATCAAATATTTTGCATTTTGAACAACAATATCCAAAATAAATATATGCATGGTGATAATATATTCACATTACCCTTAACATGAAAATGAAAATGATCTCAAACGAAAATGGCATACAAGATGACACTTCCAAAAGATTATTTTTCCCATTCTCATGCAAAAAATATTGTTTGGCCATTTGGGTAATTCTAAAACCATCTTAATGAAAATGATCTGAAATGAAAATGGCATACAAGATGACACTTCCAAAAGATTATTTTTCCCATTCTCATGTAAAAAATATTTTTTGGCCATTTGGGTAATTCTAAAACCATCTTACGAGAGTTACGTATTTGACTTGAAACCTTGTAGTCTTGTTGTAAGATTTTTATCAAAATGGGAGGCTTATAGATTGAACGGGTTTAACTGTTAAGAACATGTGCTTCCTCATATGAGACCACATGTTTAAATCTAGAGGGGGAGTTTGTAAACCTTCAGAGCTTTTAGGAATCAAATTGTGATGCGAAGGTAGGTCCTTTTTCACACAGAGGAGGTGATATCATACATCAATTTGGTGTGTATATATATATATATATAACAAGAATTATGAAATTATAAGGTCTAAGAACATTTTGTCGAATGTAAAACATATCCTTTATAGGTAATATAATTTATAAAATGGTACATAAATTATATTAAACTAACTATTTGTTGCATATTAAATTAATAATATAATAAAAATGAAGCACTGAATTATTCTTCATGTGTCCAATTAAAAACGATAACAGAATTGTGCCATATTAATTTATAATGGCATTTTATCCAACATAATTTGTAAAATAGTACATACACAATGTTAAATAAAGCCAATATAATAGAAATGAGAGATATACTTGTTCTTATTAATTTATAATGGCATTTTATCCAACATAATTTGTAAAATAGTACATACACAATGTTAAATAAAGCCAATATAATAGAAATGAGAGATAAACTTGTTCTTCACACGTGGAATGAAAAAAAAAAATATGAGATTTTGTCCAACAAGAAATATTACACTCTGACAAATGTAGTTTGTAGAATGGTACATACACCATATCCAGTTGAGTTTTTTGCCTCTTACTAAATTGACTATATAATAAAAAGACAAATCCAAATAAGGAAGCAATGTTTCCACTTAAGTTGGTAGGTGCATATAGTCATACGATTCTACCAATAGAATCCCATTCGGAAAATTATTCATCCATTCAACGTTAGAGTTGCCACCATCTTAGTTTCTTCCTAGCCTGTAAAAAAAAATATAATTTATTTAAATAATAATTTAACTTTCATATAGGTGTTTCTCATGTCCTTTCAATAATTATGCAACATAAAAAAATTAGTATTTATCAAATATTTTGCATTTTGAACTATATCCAAAACACATATATGCATGGTTATAATACATGCACATTACCCTTCACATGAAAATGAAAATGTTCTCAAATGAAAATGGCATATAAGATGACACTTTCAAAAGATTATTTTTCCCATGCTCATGCCAAAAATATTTTTGTGGCGATTGGGGTGATTCTAAAGGTGGCATTTGGTTACAAAGTTGGAACGGGTGGGTATTGAATGTTGGACCCTCGTCGCGTCAACAATACAAATATAGAGTTAACAACACAATAAGCTTGTAGGTTGCTTGCAAGTTGGGCATTGATATGTCTACCTGCGAGTGGATATAATAAAAGGAATTTTCATTCCAACAGGTAACGGTGGTCTGACAATGGAGTTGTGTGTTGTATTGAACTGTGAATACGAACAAAAACCAATGGAACTATGAACATGTGGAACTTGACAACAAAACCTTGAACTAGGGGCATAACCTTGACCCTTTAGAACCTTAAGTGTGGAACCTTGACGCAGGAGGAATCTTTTTGGAATCTAAAAGATTCCTTGGAGGCTTGGAATTAAAAATGTCAAGATGGGGACAATTTTATAATCATCTGAACTGGTTTTTCATAAGGATCAAGATGACATAATTTGTTTTTTCATTTGAGCAGTATATTCTCATGCCATCGTCATTTTGGGAGGTATAATGATACATTATGGCCTTTTTTTTTGCAGCGAAGGTATGGAGGTGAGAATGGAGTCAAATTTATACTCATCTGAAGTGATTTTTCATAAGGATTTCGATGGCATAGTCTTTTCTGGAATTTGAGTATCAAATTTTTAGGCCATCGTCAAATTGGGAGGCATAATGATGCATTATGGCCTTTCACTTGTTTTTCCTTCAGTGAAAGGATCAATCTAGATTTTTAGGTTCTGATGATCTTTGTACAATGTAGCATGGAAGAAAGATCTACATTCTTGAAATAAATTCATTTCTTTAGCCTTTGCATGAAAACCAAGGCAGTGTAGTGCTGAAAGAGGGGAACATTGACACTTGATCATAAAGCAGTAATGTTTACAATATTTGATATCATATTTGGGAGAATACTATGATGATTATGAGTATGATTTGAATTTGACCAGCAAATTCAAGAGGACTTATTTTTAGTTATGTGAGAGTCTCTATTTTATGCCACCTGTATGAGAAGTAATTTATTTTTCTTATCAAAAGAGAACGTCTTAGTTAGTGAGAGTTATTTGTAGGAGAACGTCTCTTTATAGGAGAGATATTTCGCACAAGATGAGAGATCCATCCTTATGTTGATGAAGATCTACCATGTACTCATTATCTTTTGTTGAGATCAATGAAGCGGCCTCCCGACTATTGATCGAGGGCCTAGAGACGTAGTCTAGACTGGAGGAAATCCATTATCATGTCTTGTATTATACTTTCCTTTTTATTAACTACTTCTTGATTATTTTGATGGATTGGTGAAAAATTGTTTAAAGTATGTTCTTTCTCATGTTTCGCAAGAAAATATAAGTGTTAGTAAGGTCATTCAATGAACCTTTTTTTTAAGAAAGTATTCTAAAAAATATGAATATCAAGTGGTATGAGAGTGGTTTGACCATTTTTCCTGGGATTGAGAATGTCATAATCGGCAAAGGGTGGGAGTGAGAAGTACTTCAAGAGTTGGAATAGATTAACCACTGCATTTAAGAAGATAATGTATAGCTTACAAGGCTTCTACAAGATGTCGAGAAAGAGAAGCGGAAATTGAGGCTCATGTTGGAGCAAGCTGTAGAGGAACAATTGGGAGAATGTTCCACTACAAAAGGATATTTGGCCAAATAAGATGATCAACTATAACCAACAGAGTTAATGGTAAAGTAAATTACTAACTCTCATGATGTTACTTCTATTTGAAGCATTGAGATACCTATTTCAGGGACCGACATGAAACTTCTCAGCAAGACGGGGTATAAAGGAGGAAGACGTTATTAATGGGCAAGGAATTACAAGCATTCAAGGTTGTAAGAAGGCCTCAATTTGCAAGATTGGGGTCTATTTAAGGAGAATGGTTGAAGGCATCAAAAGCAAGGGGTTACTCAAACAAATAATCTAAGACATCTCCAATACCAGCTAAGAGGAAGGGTGGCACACTTTTTTGCATTAATGATACCTCCAACAAGAGATCGAGGAGAAAAAAATGGTCGAAATATCCTTCTCAAAATTACAACAAGGAAGAGCCTAAGTGGTATGATCCACATATGTATTGTAGAGTTCCTTTCAATTATGAACAAACTAGAAATGTTAGGAAAAATTTATGGCATTGAAAACCATGTACATTTTGTGGTTTGAATAATCATGTTGCCTCCAAGTGTTGGAAAAGAATGGCAACCAAGAAGAAGCCAAGACATGAAGACCCTTTTCCACATTAAGAGAAAAGGAAGGCTGAGAAATTATGGAGGAATAAGATCCAATGCAACCACTGTAACAAGGATGGGCATCATAGAGCCATGTGTTGAGAGATCCACTCAAATATGTACCCCAAGAAGCTACATCTCGAATTGGAAGCCTTTTTAAGTAGCTTTTGAAGGCCACCATTTTAAATCACATGTTCCAAAATTATTTGTAAAAGTGATGAATTGGTAACATCACTTGTGTATGCAACATAATGATATTTAGGCATTTTGGCTAGATAGCATGGGTTTTGATTTATGTTGTAAATCAATGTAAACTTTACCATGAGTGTGTTATAAACTCTTGGAAGGTATGGATTTTTTTTGGGTTTTGTAAGTTGACATGTATGAGTAGCTACAATTTTTCATATGGCTACATGTATCGGTTTCATACTTCCAATTTCCAAAGTACAAAGGTGAAGGAAAGGTAAGTTGGACTGTCAGAGGCATATGTTGCGGATGGAGATTGCAATCATTTTTATGATTTTAGAGGAAAAAAATCTCCTTAGTGTGGAGGAATAATCCAAATGGATCCCTAGTGGCTCAATAATCAAAGTGCTAAAATTATTTTGAAACTGGCATCAAATCAAAGAACTTGTCATCTTGATTCCAACGATGTGAACGACACCTCAATTCAATCTCGTATGCAGAAGTTATTGATAGTCAAAGTTTTTGGGAAAAAAATTACAAAGTCAAAGTCAAAGTTTGACTACCACATGGAAATCCATATAAGTGACATGGCAAGTTCACGTTGCAGGAGATGACATCAGCAAGATGACATGGTAGGGAAACTAGGTATTAATGTGGCATATTGTACACTAACATGGAAACCAAATTGGGAATTGACATAGAGATTGAGTTGATGTAATAGATTGTACACTGACATGGCAACCCAACTAAGCAATGATGTGGATGATGATACAGTGATGGACAAATAGATGGGCACTAACTAGGCACTGACATAGCAAGCCGATGAGTAGCTGAAATGGGAGTGATCCACCTGTCTCTAGAGACATTTAGAATTTATAAGTGGCTTGGAATAGCTTAAAAATGAAAATCATTGGATTGAAATGAAAACATGATAAAATCATAGATTCTATTTCCCTAATTATAATGGTGTGAACAACACTCAAATCTGAGTTCGTATGCTTCAGATATTTGCAGTCAATGTTTTAGTCAAACTTGGCCAAGTGTAGACTTAAGGAGGCAACAACTTCAGAAGAACCCAATGGATGGAATTCGACCATCGGGAATCAATGAATTTGCCAAATGGTTAAGTTTTCTAATAACCATTATTCTTGACAAAGTAAAAAAGAGCCAATTTGTTTTAAGAAAACAAAAAATATTAAAAATATATGTGGGACAGGTTAGGCCTGCCAGACTCGCCCACGCCATCGGTCATATCACATCAAAATGTATTAATGTTGGGGTGGGAAGAAATCAAACCCCACCACCCCCTATCGAAGTTCCAAACAATATCAACTATATATATATATATATATATATATAGTGGCAGTTAGGCCACCATCGGTAGACTCACCCTCAAAAACAAATATATAAACTTGAATTCAATGGGGGAAAGGTGGTGGATTAGAGAGGAGGCTGAGGGTGGAATGCTAAGCGATGAAACCATGACCAGAGTGGAGCCATGAGCAAATACGGATGTGGAACCCAAAGTGGAGGAATCAATTAATGCCAAAATGATTCCCTTAGAGGGCTAGAGAGGCTAGTGTGAGAATGTGACAAGCTTATAGAAATTTTTTCATGTTTTATCACCAAGAATCGAACCACGAAGTCAGAATATCCATCTAAGTAGAAGAAATTCAGGTGTCTAGCATCAAGGAATATTTGAATAATCTTGTGCAATCTAAAAGATTCCCTTGGTGGTTGATTTTTGAAAATGTCGGAATCATGCCCAGTTTATAGTCATTTTTCATATAATTTAGGAGTGAGTGGAATACTTTGCTCAAAATGTGCATCAGAGCAACATATTGTTTGGCCATCTTCGGGAAGAAACCATTGAGGGAATTTTCAAGATGGCTGAGGGTCCAAAATTTGATAGTGTTAGGTCCCTATGCTACTAGTGTAACCCCTTATTGTTATTAGTACAACCCCCTTATTATATTGTTGTGCCCATGTAGTCTCCATATTGCTATAATTGTGCCCCATAAAATCCCACTATTGTTATTATTGTACCCTTACATTATTATTGTTATGTTGGCTCTAATTATATTATGACCCCCTAGACTCTTATCTATAGAAAGGAGGTCTTGTCATTTGTGTCATTTAAGAATTGTTCATTTTTGTAATGTAAAGGAGGTTTCCCCCTCAAAGAGACTTATTTCTAATATGTTCATTTATCTTTTCTATCTTTTTGTGTGTTGGTTACATAACATTTCGTATCAGAGCTTCAAATTCTAGGGTTACACTTCTCCAAAACAAGTCATCATGGAATTTTTTCTATAACTTCTTTTCTGCGATGTTTCAGAATCTAAAAAAAAAAACTCATTTGAAAAGAAATTGCCCTGAAACACTCATCTAAATTTCAGATATTGTCTCGCTTTATTTTTGGAGATATAAGCTGAGGAAGTTAGGGTTTATGCAAACTCCCAAATTACATTCCAAATAAATGACCAGGGGAAAATCGTCATAAACTTTGTTCTGAGCATCAGATTGAAATTGTGTAAGAAGTTTGAGAAAGAGGACTTCCTTTAGTTTTCTTTATATTAGTTTCAAGTACTAAGGTCGAAACAGTGAGACATGGCAAGTCATGCAAGTTTTCTCTACTGAACTAGTCTATAATCAAGTCACCGTGGAAGATTTGGCATAACTCTTTCTTGGATATTCAAATTCTAGTCAAACTTGTGGGGTTCAAAAGAGAAATCAGAGGGATACCACAGGAAGAAATTTCAGAACTTGGAGATCTGAAATTAGAGAGTTACAGTCATTTCAATATTAAGATCCTAAAATCATGAAAAATTGAGATGACAAAGCTGGATGGAAAGGATCCGGTAAATTGGATACTACAGATGGCGAAATATTTTGATTAAATGGTGTACCACTTTTACAAAAGGTATGTATTGCATCATCATATTTAGAACAAGATCAATTTTTATGGTATAAAGGGCTTTGTTCTCCTAAATCACTTGTTACATTGTCAATTTTCACGAAGGAAATTATAGCACATTATGAGGATACAAAAAGTAACACCTTCTTTAGAGCAACACCACTACAATTGGACGAAAAAAGAGAAAAAGGGATTTGTCACAAAGTGGAAAGAAAAATTATGGAAACAAGGAAGTCTACCCCTCACAACTATAAAGATTTAAGTTTTGTTTCTCATAGCCTTCCACAACCTACAAGGGTTACACCACAACAATTGGAAGAAAAAAGTGAAAAAGGGCTTTGTTACAATTGTGATAAAAAATACATTAAAGGTCATAAGTGTGCTGAGAAGAAATTATTTTACATCGATTGTGGAGAGGAGGAAAAAAAGGATCAAGAAACTTCAAAATAAGAGCACATACACCAGGAACTAACCACAGAGAAAGAAAAAATGAATCCGACCACATCTTGTAAAGCATTGGAAATAATTACTACTCAAAATCTTAATATAGAAGAACATATCAAGAAGAAAAAGGTTCAATAAGTGAAAAACCATATCAAGAAAGAATAAATGAATTCAACCACATCATGTAATGCAATGGCAGGAGTTACCACTCCTCAATCTCAAAAGATAGAAGGACATATCAAGAAGAAAAATGTTTAAGAAGTGAAAGATCACATAGAGCATGAAGAAATGAATCCGACCATATCTTGTAATGCATTATAAGAAATTACCACTCCTAAAACTCTCAATATAGAAGATATATCAAAAAGAAAAAGATTCAAGCAGTGAAAGATCACAATGAGCATCAACAACAAGTTCTCCAACTTTCAAAGGATAACACCACTTTGGTGCAGAATCGAATGAAACAATAGGCACATCAACATGACAATGAAATAAGTTTTGATGTAGGTGATTGGGTATTTTTATGGTTACATACATACAAACAAATGTCCCTCAATAAAGCTATTTATGAGAAGGAAATGTTGGCAATACTACACACACTTAAGAAATGGTGACCTTACCTAATTGGAAGACACTTCAAGGTAAAAATGTATCATGATAGTATTAAATACATTTTAGAAAAAATATTATCCTTTGAAGAGCAACAAAAATGTGTCACAAAGATGTTCGGTTATGACTTTGAAATCAACTACAAAAGAGGGAAGCAAAATGTTGTGGCATATGCACTCTCAAGAAAGGATGAGGATGTGGAAGCACTTTTGTGTGCCATTTCTATTATCCAACTAGATTGGATAAAAGAAACAAGGTATGAATGAAAGAAGGACGAAGAAGTGTGGCCACTCATTCAAAAGTTGCAAAAGATCCCAGTTAAAACCATATTGCTAGAACTTGATGAGGAAGGAAAAACCATTTTGGAACTTGGAGCAGTCATAGGAAATAAAACCTGACAGCTACGAAATCAATCAATTTCAGAGTATCTGATCAAGTGGAAGAACTTACCCGCTAAAGATTTCACATGGGAGGACAAGAATTTTATATAGAGGCATCAAGAACTACTCAAGCATTGAGGACAACAATTTTTGAAGGAGGGGGGCATGTTGGGTCCCTATACTACTAGTGTAACCCCGTATTATTATTATTACAACCCCCTTATTATATTGTTGTTCCCATGTAGTGCCTATATTTTTATTAGTATCCCCCATAAAAGCCCGCTATTGTTATTATTTTGCCCTCACATTATTATTGTTATGTCAGCTATGATTATACTATAACCCCTTAGACTTCTATATATAGAAAGGAGGTCTTGTCATTTGTATCATCTAAGAATTGTTCGTTTTTGTAATGTAAAGTAGGTTTCCCTCTTGAAGAGGCTTATTTATAAGGCATTCTTCTATCTTTTCTATATTTTTGTGAGTTCGTTTCATAACAGATGCTGTCGAAAAGGGAAAATTTTTATAGTCGTTTGACATATTTATTCTTTTGAACGCAATTCTGCTAACATCACAGAAGTAAAATATTTTGGTTAATTTTGGTAACTGAAGAGATTTGGATCAGGCAGAGACAAAAGTTGTGACATGTGTAGGTGATTGTGCTTTGTGGCCTAATGGCAAGTGACCATATGGCACAATCAGGTAGTGCCACATGGTACCCATGGAATGACCAATTAGGTATGTGACCAAGCAGTTCAAATTCTTTTGGTTGGTCACAAAGAAAGGACCTACCCAGATTTTATGGTCACGGTCTCAATCAACCACAAAATGTAACATCACACAAGGTCAACAAGGGTTGGACCTGCACGGGACGGTCAATGGTCGGCCCCAAAATACACCATGAACAAAAATAATTTAATGACACACGTGTTATACAACAACTAGAAGTCATAACAGTGGGAAGATGTATAAGTTACATTTCCAAAAAAATTGGTTAGCACCAAGAAAAATATGTAGTGGTTTATGCAGTCAACAATTGGTCAGCAAGAGTCAACCCTGCACCGATCATCGAACTTGTCACCACTGGAACATTAGAAACGGTGCTTAAAAAACCATCTAATGCATGTTCATATGAAAATGATTCAATGGTTTCAATTCTTAATGTGGAAATGTAAAATCGAGAAAAATGATTGCATTGTGTAGCGAAAGTTTTCGATAACCGATAGTTCTGGTCACATATCATAGTGCAACTAAGGTTTTTGAACTTGTGATGGAGGGAATAAAGCCCAAATCATGATGAATAATATTTTTTGTGTGTTACGATAGACAAGTTTCTTGTAATGGGGGTCCAGAATTATAACAAATATAATCCCCATCAAGAGGAAGCATCCAAATGGAAGAAATAATATTGGAACATGAACACTGATAATCCTGTTCCACTAAAATTTGAAATTTAATGTAATGGGCATTTGCAATACAATAACCAACAAACTAGACCTATTATAGCCTCACTCATATGAACATCAAAATGCATATACAACACAACATTCTACTTTTTCTTGGGTTAGAAGTTGTGAGTGTTGAAAGTGGTTGTTATTGACATCAAGGGTCATCCAAGTGAAAGAGGAATTTAAATAGTCAAATAACATATTATGATACATTACCAATGTTGTATGGAACTCCCTCTAATTCCATAGGAATGAGGAGATATGAAATATTTTTTAATATGACCCAACCAAAGTAGAAGTAGGCCCCATTTGGACACCCTATATTTGAAGGCATATTTTATCCAATTACCTAGATCAAATGGTAGCATAAGATATATGGTTAGAAATCTTATTCCAATACATTTCCAACAGTATATGAAACTTTATCTAAATCCTCATGGTTTAGGAGAAATGAATGTTTTAATATTCATTGTACATTACAACAAGATAGCCCTAACCTAGCATCGAAACACACATAAATATATGTGAGAATGAGCATACCTAACAACCCGACTCAATTATTT
>APFE030525705.1:5555-22869 GCA_000404065.3 Pinus taeda
AATTTTGCTTGAAGACTCACTGAAATGACAAAATTTGACCTTGACACTTCAAAATAACTTTGTAAGAGCACATTTGATCACTGGAGGAAGGCTGTAAAGACTGACACTAACACTCTGTTATTAGCTCAAGCTTCTTTAATGCATCTTTGGTCACATGGAAATATACCGATGATCCAAAAGTCCTGAAGTGACCCACATCTAGTCTCTTCCATGAGAAAGCCTCCTATGGTGTACTCATCTCAAGAATTCGATGAGGGATTCTATTCTACAAATAAACAATTGTGTTTCATGCCTCGGCCCAAAAGTGTAGTGGTAGGCCCTATTCATGCGACATCACCCATGCTTCCCCTACAATGTTTCTATTCTTCCTTTCAGGCACCCCATTCTGATTTGGGTTACGAGGTGTTATCAACTCTCGTTGAATTCCTTATACCACACAGAAGTTTTTAAACACATTCGACACATACTCTCCACTATTCTCACTCCTGAGAGATTTAACCTTCTTTCCACTATATTTCTCGACCAATGCTTTAAATTCACAAAACTTTTCAAAAGTTTGATATTTCTTCTACATGAAAAAGATCCAGCATTTACTAGAAAAATCATCAACAAATATAACATAATACATGTGCTTGGTCATCGATGTTGTCAAGAACGTTCCACACACATCTAAATGGACTCGATCGAGGATCACTTGTGCTCGACTGTCTTTGTCATGAAAGGGAGCTTTGGTGAATTTTCCCAAAGTACACCCTTTGCATGTGTCAACTTGCTCTAGTGTACCTTTGGGAAGACCGGTAGAAATTTGTTGCATGATTTTCAAAGTGCCATGATGCAAGTGACCCAACCATCTGTGCCACAACTCATCGATTTCTCGGCTTTGCACCTTCTCTGCTTTCGTGCTCAAGGAAACACAATATTCTACCTCCAACTTATAGATTTTCACCCAAATCCCTATCCTCTTTACCTATCCTGTGGCTATGTCACGAAGGAACACCTTTCCCTCACTAAAGATCACATCATAGCTTATATCCTCCAACATGGAAACATATACCATGTTCTTCTTCAAACCAGGAACATAATTCTCGCAAAGTGAGGGGAGAACTCGACTCCCTCTAAAAGGTAATTTTACCAAGCCCGGTAGCACTATACCTCCCATCATCACCCATCTCGATATGCATCTAGAGATCATTATCCTCCAATTTACTTAAGAGCTCCTTGTTACCGGTCATGTGGAAAGAAGATCCATTGTCTAGATACCATACAGTACCCATCATTGATGACACCATACATGTGATGAGGGCAAATTCCAGATTGAATTGTGAGGTGAGCCTCACCTTCCACTCCTCCTGAGGGTTTCTTCTTGTACTTCTTGAGCAGACAATTTGTAGAAAAATGTCCCATCTTGTGACAATGAAAGCACTTGACTTTCAACATGTCTTTCTTCTTACCTCCATGACAAGAATCTGATTTGGAATGGGACGCCTTCCCTTTCCATTTCGATTCCTTACCTACTAAGGCACAATTTTCCTCATCATCAGTCTTTGATGAGGATCTGTCTCTGGTGTTCCTCTGTATCTCTTCCTGCACCAAATTCAACCACAGTCGTTCCCAATTTAGCATCTTCTCCCTCTCGTTGACAGAGTCCTGATAACTTTTCCAACTCTTGGGAAGTCCTAGAAGAGATAGGCTCACCATATCGTCCTTGACAACAGTAATCTCGATACTTGCAAGCTCATCATGATAGAGAGTGAAATTGGTCAAGTATTTTGGAATTGAGTCGCCCTTCTCCATCTTGATCTTTCTGAGTTTTTCCTTCAGTTCCAACTTCATATGGTCACTACTATTCTCAAATAGGTATGTCAATGCCTTCCACGTTGATTATGGAGTTTGTTTACTATGGATACTTGATACAATGTGATCTCGAACTCCCTCAAGGATAATCTACCTTGCCTTTGCCACACACTTTCTCCATTCAGCCAAATATTAAGCATCTGATGCTGGAGGCTTAGAAATGTCTTGATCAATTAATTCCTTGAGGCCATTGTCTTCTAGCACTACTTCCATCCCGTCCTTCCAAGTTATGTAATTCGAGTTTCACTCCAAGGCATACTCAAGTCGCAACCCATATAAATACATATTGTTGCTCTGAAGTATGAAATGCAAATTTTATTTTCACTTACACAACAAATTCTGATGAAATATCCTCTTCTATACTGTCTTCAGCTCCAATACCATGTAGATTTTTTCTGTAGATTCAACAACTCATGTGATATACTAAAACATAAGACAAGAATCTACTCTACTCTTTTAAGCGGAAACCAAAAATGATCGACGAAAACAATAAGAATAAAGAGGAAGAATATCAATCACACATAACACAATATTTTTCTGGGGAAAGCCAATGCTCGAAACCCTGACAATCTATATTGCATTAACCAAAATACCTGAGAAGAAAATACAATTTGTGTTCACACTAGAACAATCCTTGCACAAGTATGATCTAACTCTCTACCTCACAAGCTAGCTCAAGCCAACACTTAGCCAATTTTGTTGCCTGCCAAGCCCCTACTTCCTTATGCAATTCCTGGGATAATTAGCCCATATTTAATTGGGAAATCCTTCCTCCATAACTACGTAATACAAACATAGGACCTCAACTGATTGCATGTGTCATTTGTACAACTCGGAAAAATTATACAACTGATAGTACACTGTCCCTAGACTTTAATCTCAATTGGGTCTTCCTTTGAATTGACATGCATGAGTTATTTATGAGTGAATGTTCAGTTAGTTGGTGTGGTACTGGAGATGCACTTGTGCACTACTCCACTACTAGACCTCTACTAGTTACTCCAACATTTAGAACTAGTTTAACTGACTCTAACTCGATTAGATTGAGTTATTTAATTACAACTCCAAAGAACTCAACCTGGGCCCCTAAAATTTAGGGATCACTCTACATGAATCTATATAGACTTCCAACTCAAATTTCCTAAGTCAACTAAGTCAATTTAACTTAATTAACTATTACAAGTTGCTATGAGAATAGAATTGCAATTTTATTCAAGGACAAATTAAATTGGAATTTCTTGTTGCTATTAACACATTATGACATGAATAGGTTGAATTTAATGTTATGTTACATTTGTCATTATAATTAACTTCAATTTATGTAAAATTGTGACACTAAGATGCTTATAATATGGTTATATATATTTCAATGTTCTTCTTACTTGGTGTATGTCAACTTGATACATTTTTCAATTATTATGTCACACTGCAATGTTCATCAAGGATTATTTTGCATTATGATATTTTACCTTAGGGGTTTTATTGGATTGTAGTGTTCCTCAATGGCTATGATGGATTATGATGTTTATTAAGGGTTATGCTACATTATGATACTAAGATATTGACTTGAATTTATGACACATTTTGACACTAATAGGTATAAAACAAGGTTATATTTATTGTGATGTTCATCTTAGTTAACTTATGTTAACTTCCTATGTTTCTTAATGGTTATGTCACACTTTGACATTCATCTTAGCTAACTTACATTGAGTTCTTATGTTTCTCAATGGTTATGTTGCATTGCAATGTTCATCAAGGCTTATGTCACATTAAATTGGTTGAATTTGGTTGGTTATTGTTGACCATGGTTGACTATGAGTGATCATGTTTGATCGTGGTTGATTATATGGTTAACTATGACTAACCATGGTTTACTATGGATGACTATGTTGACTATAGTTGAACATGGTTGAATTTGGTTGAGTATCATTAGTCATGGTTGACTATGGCTAAGAGTGATTGATTATTGTTAATTTTATTAGATAATATAAACATTTTTAACCATGGTTTACTATTATTTACCATTTTTTAACTATGGTTTGATCATGGTTGAATATAGAACCAAATTTTACACTTTATAAACCCTTATTTTTTCTTTCATCATCAACCACATTTAATACGTATCTATTTAAATAGGTTACATATCAGCTACAAGTACTCATCATTATGTATTCATACTTATGCGTCTTTGTAATCATAATATCTTTCACTGTCCCATAGATTACTTTTCATGGAGTCATACATAATAATTTTGTTTCTACATGATTCAAGCCTTAGTATTTATATAAATCTTTTCGTCTTCTCATAGATTATTTTACGTAAATTTGTCCACAATATTTGTGTTTCTACAATCATAACTATCATTAAATACAATGTTTCAAAGAACATTTATTAAGCTATTTAATATTGAGCATAATTCCATGATTGAATTTCTCATTATTATGTTTTTTCATAAACCCCACTTTAATTCTAACCAAAAAAATAAATATTTCAACATAATAAAAATAACAAATACAAATATTTGTGAATCAATCCTTGTAAAATTTTCATTTGTTAATTCATTTTATATGCAATACCATTAAAAAATTGAAGCCACTTGTGAATTTATCAAACAGTATAAAAATCCATATCCTATTAACCATATGAAACATCATCACACAGAAAACATTACTAAAATATACATAATGATAAATAGTAAAAGTATCCATAAATTTCAATGGATGGACACATTAGTCATATTTTCTATATAGATATCAGATAAAAATTGTAGGTGCAAGGGTGAGTGCAAGCTAATGACGATCTCTCACGATATGGTAGTGGCCATGCAAACCTATAAAAATAACAATATGTTAACTTGGAGAGATAATTTGAGGTAATTCCATAATTAATTTAAATATAGTGTAAATATATGAAATGTAATAAAATGAATTAATTTTCCAATTATATAATTTTTATTTGTAAATTTTGTATATAATTATGTGAATTTTGTGTTTTCCTAATATTGGTATGTTATTTATCATGCAAAATATAATGCATATGTTTTTGTTTTCTATTTTGATTTTTTCTTAGTAAATTTCAAATTATATTGATCAATCAAAATATATTATAGCATTTACAACCATACTAGAGTTTTTTCCACCATGGTCTACCATTAGGGAAACCAAACCAGTAGTAGAATAATAATAATAATATAGATATATTTGTCTAAAAAGAACCATAATACTGACAATATTCATATCTTTGTTATGACAACATTAGTTTTAGATTTTCTATTGTAATACATAGTTTTAATCCTCTCAAAATTGCAACCAGGCTACTTGCAAATAATATAGACTGGAAATATAAAAGGGCTCAAAGATGATCCATCGTCAACAAAGAAGAAAGCCATATCACGTGTTAGGTTAAGGTTGAGACATGTATGGGTGCTATAAGGCTACCAGGAGAAGTAGGGCTTTTTCCTCTTGACAAAATGGCTTGCGTTCTAGCCAATTGAAGGGTCATGTCCCCATGTTCTAAGGACATTTCCTTGTGCTAAATTTATATTTAATCCAACTACATAGATAATTCCCTCTTTTCCTCATCTCTCTGGTTTAATTTTTCTGAGAAGGGCCTTAATGTGCCAATACAACACTACTATCCATAGATATTGATTCTACCTTCCTTGGGTGTGGCCTAGATCCAAGAGCCATTTAGTTGTTGAGAAAATAATATCAACATCCATGTACACATCCCTATCATCCATGGCCTCTGGGGATGCATGATCAATTTCTAGTTGTATGTGGTCTAAGGTATCGACATGATATTGTTGAAATATAGAATGTGCAGATTGACAGGCCCTAACACTTCCCTTTGCTCTATACAAGGAGTCATGAAGGATCCTCACCCTCTATTGAGGCATGATGGGCTAGGCGAGGATAAAAGTAATGTCAAGGGAATAAGGGAGTCGCCACATAGGATGGACAAGGATGAAAAACACAACAGGGAGGGAGTAGGGTTAACTAAGAGAGGTAGGATGAGTGTGGAAAGGACACTAATAAGAGTGAACCAATAGGAAGGAACCAAGGTTAGGTAAAGCATGGTTGAGAAGAAGAAAATTATTGAGTATAGTTGCACAAAGTGAGTTCCCACTTCTAGATCACTAACAGGTGCGCTCAAAGCACCATAATTTACAGAAAAAATCAGAGCATATGGAATATAATACACAAATATCGAAGAACGAAAGGGAAGCCAACTAAACCAATATTATTTCAAGATTCTTGATCGAAATACCTCATTCATAGCACTATTGAGAGTGGTTGTAGGGTGAACCCAATCTGGGAATCACATAGAAAAAATGTGTAACAACCCCGGTGAAATTCCATGTAAAAATATATAAATACCACGAATGATGGGACACTTATTCCAAGTTGAATGTGGGAAAGGACATCCTATTATGTGTTCATTTGGTTGTTGATGGCTAAGGAAATTGGCAAAGGCAATGGCTAAGGCTTTGGAAAGGAAAAATGACATTTTTGGGACAATTATTTATTAAAATAATAAAAATTAGGAGAAAAAGGAGGTGAAAGGTCATAGGTTACATGTGAGGAGGAAAATGAAGGAAAATAATGGAAAATGAAGAAATAGAGGCCTCATTCATAAAAAGGCTTATGAGGATCAATTGGTAACCTTTTTGCCAATTTAGCCTTGGAGCTCTCTCATTATTCTCTCTCTCTCTCTCATACTCTTAGACACTTAGATTTTTCTCGAAACACTTTGTCATTGGAGCAAGAAAGCTAAAGAAGGCAAGAGGAATCAAGGATCAAGAAGGGAAAGCCAGGATCAAGCAGCTACATCAGGTTTCATTGCAAGTATCGACTTGCATGTGTATTCTCCTTGCTATATTTTGCATGCATGGGATTACATGTGTTTCTTTTCTACCATGGTATGGGTTTTGCCATGTGTGGCAGTATTTTCAGGCTAGCCTTACCATTTCCTGATAGCTTTGATGAGATGGATTCTCTCATTCAGTTTATGTGGGATGGCCGGATTGGATTCGAAGCTAAGTGGGGTGGATGTTCGAATTGAAAAACACATGGTGTAGTGGTCCCTAAACTAGATTGAGGATGCACTAATCCATTGGCATAGTAACCCCTAAACCGAACTGTGGATTGTGGTAAAGCCAAATTATGTCCCTCGATGGGCCTAGGAATCCTTGCTGGTGAATAACAAGATATACCGTAAAGAAAGGAGGTGGATTTTATCTCCGTTGGGCCTAGTTATTCCGAGAGGGAATGCGCAGTAAATCTTGGAGAGTATGTCTTGGTGTAGGGCCTAGTGATCCCTGGATCAGATCACGAATGCACGATAAAGCATGAGAGGCTAAGAGGCACTCAAATTCCTCACAGTGTAGGTGGAGAACTCCGGTGGCATCCACATTGATTAGTGTTTTTGATGTGTTTTATGAGTCACACATTCATGCTTGGAATATGGCACGGGGGTGATTGGTTGAAGAGAAACTTGGCTCAGCCAATATATGGTCAGGTGGAATGTGGTAGTCTGATATCCGGTTGGTTCATTGCATTCACTAATGAGAAATTCATTCCATTGATTTTCATGTGCAGATTTACTAGTGTATATATGTATTTTATGGCTGATATGTTTATTGTAATTTTGTTCCTATTATGTTGGTTATATGTTCATTTTATGGCAGCAACTATGTTTGGCTCTCAACATCTTTTTACTTTTATTTGAATGGATATTGTATCTATTACCTAATAAGTGATAAGGCAGCAAATGACATGAGGAAACAATGGTTCATGGCGATTCTTAGATAAGTAAGAGATCCCTACACTTAACTATGTTGTTTACACTTGTAGATTACATGTCGATGATATGTTTGATGAAATTCCTGTCATGTCTAGTAGGGGTTTGGTTAGGGCCTTGATCAACTATTTACTTTTGCATCATTATTTCCCTATTCTTTACTTAATTTTCAGCTTTCATTCCATTTTGGGCAGTGGCCTGGGATCTGGGCTTGAAAAAATGGCTCAAATCTAGGAGTCGCTGGCACAAAATTGGCAAGTTTCATCCATAGTCACTGGCATGCAGGCCTAGAGAGTGACTTTAGGTCTCTGGTCACTCCCTTGCCCATAGCATGAGAGTGATTGAGCCTTAAAT
Organism: Pinus taeda; assembly: GCA_000404065.3. Lineage (NCBI taxonomy): Eukaryota > Viridiplantae > Streptophyta > Pinopsida > Pinales > Pinaceae > Pinus > Pinus taeda. The sequence goes on from APFE030525705.1 coordinate 13,569, forward strand.
TGTCTAGAACATTAGTGGAACCTAGGGACAGGTTGTCTGAGTAGCTGACTTGTCTCCTAAAGGTTTTGCTTATGGTATTGGATGACTATATGTGATATTCCACCAATTCCACTTCCTTAAAGTCACCTAGGAGGTTGAATCTTATCGTAGTAGCCTCTCGTCTCATGTTTACCCCAGTTGGCATGGTTACTTGGGTGGATGTGGGAGGAGGGTGTTACAAAGTGGTATCATAGCATGGTTCAACTCTCAGACTAGATGGGTTGAAGTTGTTGGTCATGTATGCATGTCAGTTGCATGTATGTCTCTTATACTTGCATTCCATGTGCTTGTCGCATTTTCTTGATGATTGATTATAGTTGTAGTAAGGTTGTCATGAGGAACTTGATGTTGATTTTGTGAAAAGAATTTTTCATGAGTATATGATTGGTTATATATTGGTATATGTCACTTACATGTTAATTTTATGTCACCTACTTACATGTATTCTAGGCTATATTCGTATAGATTTGATTACATGTATCAATCTTGTACCTTGATTACAAGAATTGGTTGCTTATGCTCGACTACATGCATTTATGCAAATGTGTAGTTGTCTAGGCATTGCTTATGCATATTGTTGGTTGCATGTGGAAATGTGTACAATGGACTAATTGTTGTTGTCATGCATGAGGTCATGGTTTGTGAAGTTGAGATGGTCACGCATTGATGACTGGGCTCTAGCTAGAATGATGTGTGTATGGTTTGGTACTCATTTGTTATATGTCTATATACATTTGTTAAGCATGTATGGTCATGGTTATAGTTTGAATAGTAGGTCAAACATGCCTTGTGAAGTCATTGTATGCAATTTAGGTCATCATGGTGCTATTGGTATGTTATGATGCTAATGTGTTGAATGAGGTAAAGCAAGAGATGCATATCATCAAAGTGAAGTTGCATTATTGGACCTCGAGGCAAGAGCATGTCGTCATACAGGTTTGTCTGTTGGGCATGCAGGTATGTAGGTTAAGGATTGTTATCTTCATTAGGGTTATATAAATTAGGTTATGTAAATGTCTTTTGATGTTATGGTTACGTACCTGATAAATGATAGTTGATTAGCATAGTCATATGCACATGAGTCAGATAGTCAAGGATGATAGTAACATGTGGTTGTAAGCATTGTTATTGTTGGTTAGGTTAGATAACTTGATGATTATGTTATATGATATGTTGTTGATGAGTATGTTATAGGTTAACTTATTGTTGCTATATGAAAGTTAGCTTGACGATTAGGTTTTATGTTGTTGATGAGAATGATATATAGCTTATTGTTGTTATGTGTTATTAACTTGATGATTAGGGTTATTTCATTGAGATATTGATGTTGTAATTTGGATTGGTCATATGCGTGATGGTTATGTTCATTGCATTGAAGATCTTGATGCTATATGTATTGTGTTAACCTGGTTTGACCTATGCTAATGGTTATGGCTGCGATATTCAGGTATGAGCCGGCATATTTGTGAGATGGTGTCATACTAATCTAGACTGATCGTACATATGTGATCATTATGCATGAAAGAAAAATGCTTATGAGCTTATGACATGAACATGTTAGTTAGTTACTGTTATTGATATCATGATTTATGTTTGATTTGATATGTTTTGAAGTTGTATCGTGCTAACCTAGCTTTATTGTGTAGACAAGATAACCTCCTCTTATAGACATTAAGGTATGAGTTTTCTTATGTCGTATATTTGGTGCTTGGTTGTTTGATTATGGTGTTTATTTGGTTTTTGAGTGTTTAGTGCCTAGTTGATTTATTTAACATGGTATGTTTGCAAGTTGGTTGAATGTTTTATGAATTTCATAATGAGTATGCGTTCCAACGATTTTTCTTTAAGTTGGTTATACTAACACGTGTTGAGATAGTTGATATGTATTTGAGTGTAGTAGGTGATAGTTGTAGCATTATGTCTAATTACTATGAGTTGACTATGGATTATGACATGATTGTTTGTAAAAGTTGATCTCAAATTGATAGATATGATTGTCTTGATATTTGGAACATGTGGTTGACATGTGTGAGAAGTTGCAGGAAACATGCTTGGTATTAGTGTGAAGAGGTAAAAATTGATGTTTCTATATAACTAACAGTTGGGTGATGTGATAGTATATAGTAAGACTCAATTGCAGCAATGAAAAGGTCAAAAAAAGGAATTGGGCAAGAATTCCTTTGACTATGTTTGAAAACCCTAATTCCAAATGAAGCAGTTCTTTGCATGCGGGAAGTCTTATTAACCTTGAATTTGTCTGACATTATGGGGATATATGTTATATTCATAAACATGTACATGAAAAATATATTAGCTAGTCTTTAGTTACAAGTGGATCTGTCAAAGGATGGGAGTCCCTTGAGAGATGGCATGGATATGTTTAGTTGCAAGCAACATGATTGGCACAACAAGATGAGGTAACTAGTGTATTGTTATGTTTATCTATGCACTAATAGTTATGTGTTAATGACAACATGATGCAGGGATGTGCATGGCAAGAGAGGTTGCCATGAAATCTTGAAGAATACTCTGGTTGAGTTTCCCTGGGAACCATGGGGATTGAGTCATGGTGTTTGTTGTTAGTCTTGTGCTTTTGGTCTTTTTTATTTGCTTGCGCTTGATTTGTAGCTTTATTTATGTCTAGAGTATGGCCATACCACTTCGTTTGTGGAGTTATGTTGTTATTGGTTTTCATGGTTTTCTTCTTGTTGTTGTTTCCATTCTTGCCTTTTATGTTTTGAGTCTGGGGAATTGGTTGGAAAAGAGGAAAAGTTGATGGAGCTCGGGGAGAGCTGTGTGATACCCAACAAGTAATGTAAGACTAAGATGAATCTCTATGCATGAGTAAGCGCAACTGAAGGTAAGACTATGACAATTGGTTGGACTGGTTGGTCCGTTGAGGTAAATGGACGAAGTATAGAAATGAGAAAGGTAACTAGAGAATATAAAGTAAATGGATCTAAAGTATCAGATGCCTTGGCTACATTGGGAATGATTGTTATCAATGTTGTGCATGAATAAATGAAGATCTCTTAACCTTTGACCTTGATATCTAGTATTTATGTTGTGATCATGATTGCTTTATGCTAACAATTATATGCATATATGTGTGTATGTATGTCATGTCTGATAGGGTGATCATGAATCGTGATTATTTTATGCTAATGTTTATATGTACATATGCATGTATGTATGATGTTGACTGACGAGATCATTATTATTTTATGATGTATGTATGTGTACATGTATCTATGTCACTGTCGGATAGGGTCATGAGGACTCGTTCTTGTGTAGGAATGTTTGCTTACGCAGGTGAATGACATGAATAGGTTCCTAGCTACGAGGAATCAAGTGGGAAGAGTAGTCATGACAAACATATGAGGTCAATATCATGTGAATATGAATTTATAGTGTATGCTTGTATTATTCCTATTCTTATGTTATGGACAGGTTATACCGAGGGATACATCAACAAAGTGAAAGCAGTGTAGTTTGTGGCATGCTGGAAGTAAGGTTGCTTGATAAGGAATCATTGTGAAGGTTGCTTGGTAAGGAGTCATTGTGGTTTTGGATGTGTGGTACGATTGTTGTGCATATGTCATATATGTTGTACTTTTTACACCTATAATGTTGTTTTCATGCGGTGTGGTGTATATTTAGTGTGTGTACATGTTGATTATGTAATGTAATGTACATGGTGTTAGTATAGATAGTGTTGTATGAATGTTGGATATGCGATATTGTGTACATATTGTACTGTGTGCATGATGGATATGCAGTGTTGTGTGCATATGGTGTTGTGCACATGTTGGATATGTAGTGTTGTGTACAGATGATGCGATGTACATGTTGGAAATGCAGTGCTAAGTACAAGTGGTGTTGCATGCATATTGTACATCTGGTGTTATGTACATATGGTGTGGTGTGCATGATTGTACAAGTGGTGTTGTGTGCATGTGATGTTATGTACATGTTGTACAAGTGGTGTTGTGTGCAGGTGGTGTTGTGTACATGTCTTGCATGTGGTGTTGTGTACATGTTATACAATTGGCGTTGTGTGTAGGTGGTGTTGTGTACATGTATTGCATGTGGTACTAGTGTATGTGTGGGATTGAGTGCATGTCGAAGACACTATGTTGCAAGCATGTGGTACTATGTATGTGCATTGTATATTCATGGTATCATGACACAAGAATTCATTGTGTTGCACTGTAGACACATATTTGAGTTATGTTGTACATCAAATGTAGGTGCATGTATTGTTTTTACACTGAATGTAGTCATATGTATTGTGTTGTGTTGTGCATCAGGTATATGTGTATGAGTTGTTTTGTATACCAGTTGTACGTGTATGCATTTTATGGTGTCACGCATTGTGTGTGGATGAATGTCTTCTGATGTACATTGTGCACGTATACTTACATTGGGTCTAGGTGTATGTGTTGTATGTCAGGTATAGGAGCATGCATTGCATGGTGTTGTATGGCATGTGTGTTTGGATGTGTGTGATGCACACTATGCGTATGTGCCCTTGGTGGAGAAGAAGGCACTCAATGTTTGCTGGGTGTGGAAACCAATCTGGTGTGTGTACAAAAGAACAAAGGCATAAGTAAGGATCGATGAAGGATAAGTATCGGTATTGTATTTCAGTTTCACTATGCATATGATTTATGATTCTGGTCTATGATTTACATGTGATCTTTGATTATGGTTTCGATGATTACATGTGATTTATGATTTTGATCTGTGATGGTTATATTTTGAGCTAATCTGATGTGATGTTTTTATACATGGTGCTAGTTTGAATTTTCATGACATGAAGAAAATAGGATTGCAAGTGTACCTTATTGACAAGCTACCAATGAGGTATGATTTGAACTTTTTTCAATTTATTCTGAATCTAATGGAAGTTATGTGCTTGGTGCATGAAGCATGGAAATTCCAGGATGGGTGGTTAAAATCAAATGCAAGAATTAGCAGTAGTAGTGAAAAGAATTGGAATATGCAACAGTAAGTTGCTAAAGCACTTCAGGAACAGGGCCATTGTGGGACACTAGTACCCAATTGTGTCCATTGATTGCCATGAGCATGCTATGACTGGTATGATGGTTTTGAGGCAAGGATATGCCTTGGTTTTTGTATCTTCTGATGTGAGGAAGCCTTGCCAAGGGATGAACTGCCCAATATGGGGGTGCCAAAGAAACATGGAAGGAGAGTGACTGCATGGAAGGGTTGACCGGATTGCCCGAGGGACTGTGTAGCAGAAAAGGGAAGGTCGGGGATGGATTTGTTTTGGTCATGAGCATTGCCAGATGGAATCAGATGTACACTGGGAGTGCGCCCTAGAACAATGAGTTGGTAATTGTTCACTGAGAGGACAAGTGGCACGAAATTGCAGTACTAGACATTGGATGCAGCTTTGACTGTGGCAGTGGATTCTGGACTTCTTGGGAAGGAGGTGAATCCTGGTACTACTTTCAGGGTGGAGGTGTGAGCCTCTGGATTCCCTTGTTGATTGGTATGGGCATCATATTCTCTTATTTTCTAGTTTAGTAGATGTGTATACATGTATATGTGAGTATTGTAAATATCGTAATGGGTTGTTTTATAAAGCTCCAGTATGTGGTATGTTGTCATATTGTCATGATGTTTTGTTTTAGCAGATGGTCATTGTAACTACTACAATGAGATATGTTATAAATATCCATGGGCAATATGTTTTTTTTATTAGTTTTGTGGTTATAGGTGTTGTTGAACACCGATGATGGTGTTCCCTCTTGGGGGGGGGGGGGGGGGGGGTTGTAACAACCCTAGTGAAAATTCCATGTAAAAATATATAAATACCATGGATGATGGGACACATATTCTAAGATGAATGGTGGGCAGGGCATCCTAATGTGTGTTCATTTGGTTGTTTATGGCTAAGGAAATTGGCAAAGGCAATGACTAAGGCATTAAAGAGGCAAAAAGGTATTTTGGCACATTTATTTATGAAAATAATGGAAATTAGGAGAAAAGGAAGGTGGAAGGTCACAGGTTGCATGTGAGGAGTTAATTGAAGGAAAATAATGGAAAATGAAGAAAATAGAGGCCTCATTCATAAAAGGCTTCTGAGAATCAGTTGGTAATCCTTTTGTCAATTTAGCTTTGGAGCTCTTTCATTATTCTCTCTCTCTCTCATACTCTTGGAAACTTATATAAGAAACGATTAAGTAGGGAAAGGTAGGATCAAGCAACTACAGCAGGCTTCATTGTAGTTATCGACTTGCATGTGTATTCTCCTTACTATATTTGGCATGCATGGGATTGCATGTGTTACTTTTATACCATGGCATGGGTTTTTCTAGGTGTGACATTAATTTCAGCATAGCCTTTCCATTTCCTGATAGCTTTGATGGGATGGGTTCTCTCATTTGGTTTATGTGGAATGGTCGAATTGGATTCGAAGCTAAGTGGGATGGATCTCCGAATTCATAGACACATGGTGTAGTGGTCCCTGAACTGGACTGAGGATGCATGAAGCCACTGGCCTAGTAACCCCTGAACCAGACTGTGGGTTGTAGTAAAGCCAGATTGTGTGCCTCGATGGGCCTACGAATCCTTGCTGATGAATGGTGGGATATACAGTAAATCTAAGAGGTGGATTTCTCTCTGTTGGGCCTAGTGATTCTGAGAGGGATTTCACGTTAAAGCCCAAAGAGTATGTCTCGGTGTAGGTCCTAGTGATCCTTGGATCAGACTGCGGATGCATGGTAAATCCTAAGAGACTAGGACGCACTCAAATTCATCACAGTGTAGGAGGAGAACTCTAGTGGCATCCACATTGATTGATATTTTTTATGTGCTCTATGAGTCCCACATTCATGCTTGGAATATGGCATGGGGGTGATTGGCTGAAGAGAGACTTGGCTCAACAAATCTATGGTCAGGTGGAACGTGGTAGTCCAATCTTCAGTTGGCTCATTGAATTGATTAATGAGAAATTCATTCCATTGACTTTCATGTGTAGATTTACTGGTGTACATATGGATTTTGATGGCTGATATGTTTATTATAATTTTTTTCCTATTATGTTGGTTATATGTTCATTTTATGACAACAGCTATGTTTGGCTCTCAGCATGTTTTTACTTGTTTTTGAATGGATATTGTAACTATGACCTAATAAGTGGTAAGGCAGAAAATAACATGAGGAAACAATGGTTCATGGTGATTCTCAGATAAGTAAGAGATCCCTACACTCGAGTCTGTTGTTTACACCTGTAGGTTACATGTCGATGATATGTTTGATGAAACTCGTGTCATGGATGGTAGGGGTCTGGTTAAGGCCTTGATAAACCATTTACTTTTGCATCTTTGTTTCCCTGTACTTTACTTAATTTTGAGCTTTCATTCCTTTCTAGACAGTGGCCTAGGCTCTAGGCCTAAAAACGTGGTTCAAATCCCAGAGTTCCTGGCACAGAACTAGTAATTTTCATCCATAGTCATTGGCATGCAGGCCTATGAGAGTGAATTTAGGTCTCTAGTTGCTCCCTTGCCCATAGCATGAGATCGATTGAGCCTTAAATTATCCAAAATAGCAGTGGGACCTAGGGACAAGTTGTTCCAGTGGTTGACTTGTGTCTTGAAGGTTCTGCTGATGGTATTGGATTATTGTTTGTGATGTTTCATCGATTCCACTTCCTTAAGGTCACCTAGGAGGTCGAATCTAATCATAGTAGCCTCTCGTCTCATGTTTACCCCAGTTGGCATGGTTACTTGGGTGGATGTAGGAGGAGGGTGTTACAAAATGTAGATTTAAAATCTCCTCATCTTGTTGGTGTCATTAACCCCAAAAAGCCACCACCCACCTCGATCAAATAGACTGAATCATGAGGTAGTTTCCTCCATTGCAACCAATGAGTAGACCCAGAGAGACCTTGGAAAGGGGAGGATGAAGGAGGCTAAGTCAAGGGAGCCTAGACTTTACGTCCACTAAGGGCAGGAAACAACAACATCGAGAAAAAGTTATACTTTTAGAGTAGTAAGTTTCCACCCTTTGTAAACCAAAATGGGAATCTTTCTTCTCTATGAGAGCCTTTTACAAATTGTACCTATATCGAGGTACATTGATTGCATAATCATTCATGGAGTGGATTGAATGTGTTGTATCTAGCCTGGAGTCATGGTGAATTCATGTTATGTCCAAGTGGAGTGGGGTGATGGCAGTTAGCTTGCACCCCCTCCTTGTAATTACTGTTTGTATGCTCAACCATGTTACCACCACAGTTAGGGGAATGCATATGTTTTATTTGTTAGAAAATTATATATTATAGAGCAATGGAATGCATAAAATATCGTAGAAATGCAAACACAAAAAATGCATAAAACAAGAGAGACACAGATATATGTTGTTCGCCCAATTTGGGCTACTTCCATGGAGAAACATCCAGTCCTTCCTTAATATTATCCAACAAAATGAAGAGATACAACCTACAGTAGATCTGTTGTAATTTTCTCTTCTCTCTCACACAATATCCTCTCTCTTTCTCGCTTAGAATACGCATATACATAGTTGCAATATAATTCCCTCATATATAGTGATGGGTTGATTTGTAAGGAAAAAAACCATAAATTAAACATAACTTCTACTATCAGACCATCTGCCTAATGAAAGCCTCAGATTGACTACGAAATTACAATATTTTACAAGGCAATTTTACATATATTTTTAGCTTCAGGGGCATTGCCACCCGGTGCCTGCTGGCACTCTAACCCCCACGTAGGGGACAAGTCTCCCTTGCGTGGAGGGGTGTACAATATTCCTAGTGTATACATCTGACTGAAACAAAGACCTCTAAACCAGGGAGATAATCAGGTGTTGGCATTATGATACATATGTTGTACTTGATGGCAACCCACTCACCTCAGATGATAAATTATAGTGCAGCAAAGTTCACGCACTTTCATGAAGATAAAAGTTTATTTCATGTAGAGAAAACTTCACACACTTTTATGCGGAGAAAAGCTTATTTCATGTGGAGAAACGTTCACGCACTTTTATGCGGAGAAAAGTTTATTTCATGTGGAGAAAAGTTCACACACTTTTATGCAGAGAAAAGTTTATTCCATGTGGAGAAAAGTTCACGCACTTTTATGCGGAGAAAAGTTTATTTCATGTAGAAAAAAGTTCACACACTTTTATGTGGAGAAAAAGTTTATTTCATGTGGAGAAAATTTCACGCACTTTTATGTGGAGAAAAAGTTTATTTCATGTGGAGAAA
>APFE030525705.1:22889-27889 GCA_000404065.3 Pinus taeda
TCACCCACATTAGGTTTCCACCTTATATCATGGTGTTCATGTGTGTGGCTTATGTGTGATGATCTGTTCTATTTTACTGCACCTATTTACTATTAATATGGTTGATAATGTCCTAATGCACTCATTAAGGATCAACTAACTGAATCATAAGAAGTTGTGGAAGTAGCATATATGAATCTGAATATGGAAATGAAAAAGTTTTATTGATGTGATAATACTAATTCACCCCCCCTCTCAGTATTATTTCCAACATCAAGCTCCACACCCAACAATATCCCACTTGGAGACTGATTATAACAACTCCACCGTTGCTTCATTTCTGGAAAATGACTCCACTTTGGATCTGAATATTTCTCATCTTAATCATCATACTTGAAGAAAAATTTAAATTGATCATATTCTAATTTTCTCCCTATTTACAACTTTTGTTAACATATCTACTGGATTTTGGCTAGTGTGTAACTTTTCCAGCTTCAACTGTGCATCTTCCAACACTGACTGTATGAAATGGCACTTGAGTTGTATATGTTTAGTCTTGGAATGAAATTTTGATTTCTTTGCAAGATGAATGGAATTTTGGTTGTCATTGTATAACCTTCTCATCTCTTTCTTCTTACCCAACTCATCCATAAACCTTTGTAACCAAAGCATTTCTTTACTAGCCTCTGTAGTAGCAACATACTTTGCTTCCATTGTTGAAAGTGAAACAACACTATGCATTTTTGGAACCCAAATAACATTTGTTCCACCTATGGTAAACACATACCCTATGGTGCTCCTTATGTTATCTCTATCACCTACCATATCTACATCAACATATCCATGTAGAGTAATGTTTTAACCACCAAAGCATAATGCTTGATTTGTTGTACCTCTAAAATCCCTGAGAATCCATTTCACTACCATCCAATGTTCTTTTCATGTATTCTTCATGTACCTGCTTACAACTCCCACTGCATGTGAAATATCAAGCCTTGTGTAGATCATTGCATACATTAATCTTCCAAGTGCTGATGCATATGGAACTTTAGACATAGAGTCCATCTCTTCCTGATTTTTGGGACACATCTCCTTACTTAGTTTGAAATGGCCAAATTTTCTTTGAGCACATTTATTTCCTGCATGTTAGACCCTATAAAAAGCATGTCATCTACATACAACAACAATATAATATAGTGGACATCATTTTGTATTTTGAGCTAAAAACAATGATGAAAGTAACATCTAGTATAACCTTGTTCATACATAAACCTGTCAAATTTTAGATACCACTACCTTGGAGCCTGTTTTAGGCCATACAAGCTCTTCTTCAACTTGCAAACTAGTTTCTCATTCACTTTGACCTCTTACCCTTGTGATTTTTGCATATAGATCTCTTCCTCCAAATCCCCATGGAGAAAGGTCATCTTTACATCTAACTACTCAAGATGCAGATATTATGTTGCTACTAGACTTAAAATAGTCCTGATTGAAGTCATTTTAACAACAGGAGAAAATATTCCATTAAAGTCTATAACTTTCTTCTGTGCAAACCCCTTCACCACAAGTCTAACTTTATACCTTTTCCTACCTCCATATTCTTCCTTCAACTTGTAAAAACGTTTATTCTACAATGTTGTTTTACCAACAGACAACCTCACTAAGTCCCAAGTCTGGTTATGTACCAAGGATTCCATCTCTTCTTTCATGGCTATCTCCCACTTCTTCCTAGTTTCTACCTGCATTGCTTCTTCATAACATTTTGGTTCACCAGAATTAATCAACAATACGTAATATAATGAAGGAGAGTATCGTTCAGGGGATCTACTTATCCTGGTAGATTTTCTAACACCACTTTCAAGTGTTTGAGGTGCTTGTTGATGTTGTGGTTGTTGTCGTTGTTCATCATTATTATTTTCAGACACCTTTACTTTTCATGTGATCTCATCAAGCACTATGTATTCTCTGTTTTCTTTTTCCTGTTTCTTTTCCTACATCTCATCCTTATACAAGACCCTTTCATTGAATATGACATCCCCACGCCTAATGATTTTGTGATTTTCATAATAATATAAGCAATAACCAAAATCAGTAACACCATATCCAATAAAGGTACATTTCTTTGATTTTGCCTCAAGATTTGTTCTATTTTCTTTATTAATGTGGACAAAGGCTTCACAATCGAAAGTCTTTAAAAATTATTAGTTTACCTTTTTACATGTCCATGGTTCCTTTGGAATACCACCATCTAAGGAACTTGAAGACCCTCTATTTATTAGATAAACAATAGTATCTGCAACATCTGCCCTAAATTTTAAAGGCAATCATGCATGCAATCTCATGCACCTTGCACGCTCGATGATTGTCATGTTCATCCTTTCTGACACACCATTTTCCTATGGTGTTCCTAGAACTGTCTTCTCTCTATGAATTCCATGCTATGAACAATACTTATCAAACTCTTTGTTGCAATATTCTCCTCCATTGTCTGATCTGAGACACTTCAACTTCTTTTCTGTCTCATTCTCAACCAAATCTTTCCATTTCTTGAACGTATCAAATACATCAGATGTATTTCAAATACAATAAATCCAGTTTTTTCAGGTTGCATCATCAATAAAAGTAAAATAATACTGAGAGCCACAGAGAGATGATACCTGAGCAGGTCCCCATACATTTGTATGCACAATCTCTAATTCTTCACTCTTCTTTTCTTTCCCAACTCTGAGAAATATGACTCTCTTTTGTTTTCCATACACACAATTCTCACAAAAATCCAAATCAACATGCTTCAAACCTGGCAAAAATTTTCTTGAGTGAAGAATATGCATCCCCTTCTCACTCATGTGCCCGAGCCTATGGTGCCACAATGTTGTATCTGCTCATGTGGAGGTTAAAGAATTAACAGAATTAGAAATACCATTGCATAAATACAATGCACCAACCTTTTACCCTTTTGCTATTGCTAGGACTCCTTTAGTGACCTTATAGGTTTTATATGTAAAATTAGTTACGCAAAATTCACCTCCAAACTTCCCTGTTGAAATTATATTTTTCTTCAGATTTGGAACATGCCTTGCCTCCTTCAATATCCATTGGTTTCCATTCTGATGTTTTATGAAAACTTTACCCATTCCAATGATTTTACAGTGTTTATCATCACCCAATATAACCTGTTGAAAATATCCTTAAACATAATCATGAAAATGCTTCCTATCATGTGTGGCATGGAATGAGGCCCCTGAATATAACACCCATGCATCAATAATATTTTCTAATGAAAGAATCAAAGTATCTTGCAACACATCACCTGTTACATTCATTTCATGATTGTTTTCTTGTTGTATCCTTCTTTTCCCTTCTGAGACTTACAGTCTTTCTTCAAGTGTCCTTTCTTCCCCCATTTCCAGCACACTATCCCTGATCCAGACCTAGATCTATCTTTCCTTGACTTACTACGATAACTTGGGCTATTTTCTCTTTCCATTTTTCTTCCCCTAGTCTCTGCAGTCAAAGCATTACCTAATGTCTCACTGGAGCTTTTTCGTCGCATTTTCTCACTAAGAATGACACTGAAAACATCATCAAACTTTAAAGTACTAGATCTAGAGACATAGTTACTAATGGCCATAACTAAAACATGCCAACTTTCTATCAATGAGCACAAAAATAACAGAGCCTAACTTCATCATCAAAATTTAACCCTATAGAATTTAACTGACTGGTAACCATATCAAAATTCATTTAAATGACTAGCAATAAATCCACCTTCTGACAACTTCATATTAAATAAACGCTTCATAAGAAATACCTTGTTTGGGACCTAGGGTTTTTCATATAGTTTGTCCAATTCCATCATTAAACCCTTTTTTGTCATTTCCTTTAAAATATTAAAGGCTACCGACGTTGCCATGCATAGCCATATCGTTCCAAGTTCCTTTCTATCGAGAATATCCCATTTTGTGTCTGTCATACTTGTAGTTTTCTTTGTTTTTCTACTCAATGGTAGGTACAGATCTTTCTGATACAAATAATCTTCTATCTGCATCTTCCACAGCTATTAGTTTTGGTCATTGAATTTATTGACCCTAAACCTACCATCTTTTGCCATTGCACCCACTCGAACCAAGAACCCTTCTCTCATGTGATTTTATCATCCAAATAAACCTTCGACTCGGATACCAGTTGTTAGAAAATTATATATTACATCGTAATGGAACACATAAAATATTGTAGAAACACAAACATATAAAACACATAAAATAAGAGAGACATATATAAACGTGGTTCACCCAATTTGGTCTACATCCATAGAGAAACAGTCAGTCCTTCCTTTACATTATCCAGCCAAATGAAGAGATACAACCTACAAAAAATCTGTTGTAATTTCCTCTTCGCTCTCACACAGCCTCCTCTCTCTTTCTTGCTCAGAATACACATATAAACAAGCGCAATACAATTCCCTCATATATAGCGAGGGGTTTCCTTCTAGAGAAAAAAAACTTAAATGAGACATAACTTCTACCGTCAGATCATCCGCCTAATGAACGGCTCAGATTTACTACGAAATTACAATATTTTACAAGGAAATTTTACATCTATTTTTAGCTTCAAGGGCGCTGCCCCTGAACCCCTGGTAGCCCCCAGACCCCTGTAGTCGGCGAGGATTACCCCCACCCCCTTCCCCCAACGTGGAGGGGTGTACAGTATTCCTCAGGTATATATCCATATGAAACAAAGACCTCTTAATCAAGAAGATAATCAGACTCCGCACCCAACATTATTTAGTCCTAAATTTTAGTACCTAAATTATGAATTCCACTACAAAAAGTTGTAGAGTTGTAGAGAGCATATTGTACTTATGCACAACTAATTTTTCAAAATTTGTAATCTTTATTTATATATTTTAAACAAAGAATATTTTTTATTCCATTCACATCTATATTAAATATATTGAAACAGACATTCTTCCACAAGAATGATCCATGACGAACCTTGTCAAACACAATTGTATTTTCATA
>APFE030525705.1:32889-72714 GCA_000404065.3 Pinus taeda
GCCACCACCCCCACCACCCCACCACAGTAGGCTGATTGCATATATTATAAAACAAATTTTTAATTAAAAATGGTCGACGAGCCATGACCCCCACCAGCCCCAACTCCATGTGGGCGGGCCACCTCCGGTGGACCCGGCCCACACAACCACCAAAATACAACATACATAAAAATGGGCCAGTGGGAATCGAACTCGCCCGGCCACGTGGCTAGCCCACTCCACGGGCAGCCCAACCCAAACCTCACAACCATTTAATCAATAACAAAACCACACTCAAATCATAACATTTGTTATAACTGTGCTTTATTAAAAAATGCGCCCAAACAAAATATGTTAAAACAACATGTCGGGAATAGGAGGGGCAGGATTTGATCCCTTGACACCCCCCCCCCTCAACCACTTGACTGTTTTTACCAACGTGCTAGTGGCACTCCTTTGGAAAACTCTGCCCATGAACATTAAACCCGATTTTTCATTTGCACGAAAAAGAGGACGGAGGACGGAGGAAGGAGGTGTGGAACGGAGAACGGAACCACATTTTGCCCGCACTGTAGAACCATGAGTAATGAAACCAAGAGCGGAACGCTAACACGCTTTTCAAGACAATTTTTTTTAATTGCAAGTGGAACCATGATTGAGCCCAATTTTCAAGAGGGTCAAATTTTTCTAGTGTCCAGATTGGATAAACTTTATGTTGATCCTACACCTCTCAGTGGCATGAACCTGATGGTGCAGAAAGAATTTTGATCTGAGCAGTAGATCTTCAGATGACCCGAAAGAGGGAATCTTTAAGGAATCTAGGGGGAATCTAAAATATTCTTGTAGCCCCATATTTTCACTTTGTCAGAATTCAGAAATTTGACAGTCGATTTTACACTATTCGATGCCACGCATTTGATGGTGCAATCAGATTTTCCATTTGATCATTCCATTTTTTGACCACTTTTCAAAGTGTAGTGCAGGTGTCAGCATTCAATGTGCGAGCAATAATTTCCATGAGATTCGATGCGATGAGATTGATGGTGCAGCCAGATCCAGCAGTTTATTATCCTCTTCTTCAGATAACTCCTTGATGTGAGGTATATGCAGTGTGATCATGTACTTCTTTGTCTCTTTGCTTGAGATGCATTGTGTTGTATAGATCCCTGTTTGATGTTTGATGTGGGATCTTGTTTTGTTCTTGATGTGAAATGTAGTCATTGTCATGTTTTGATTGAGATCCCTTTGTCATCATGTTGACGGGATACTCATGTGTCACCATGTATGTTTGAATTGAGATCCCATGTGAGGTAAAAAGTAATTCTCCGAATTCATGTATGTTTCCTGATGATGATTTCGTTGTTTTTCAAAATCATACCACGGGAATTGGCTCCAAACTACTGAAGAGAATGGGGTATGAAGGAAAAGGCTTGGGAATTAATGGCCAAGGCATTGTCAACCCCATAAAAGTAGAGGAATTACCCCGTCAGGAAAGACTTGGGTATGTTGGGAAGGAAGTTGGGGAATGCGCCGAGACAGCCAATGAACCACCAACAACCGATGATGAGAAGCCCTCATCAGTTATTTCCAAATCAATAGTGGAGGTAAAAGATGTCAATTTCCCTTCAGTTTCATCTTCACATAGTATGATTTCTGTTGGAAATGTCGAGAAACCAATTACAGGGACAAACTTGAGGCTCCTTACCAGGATGAGGTACAAGGAGGAAAAACTTGGTGTTAATAGCCAAGGCATAACTCAGCGATTGGAGGCTGAGCAAAGAGCTTGATTTGAAGGCTTGGGATACACTAAAGGAGAATGCTTGAAGGTGTTAGACGCTTCTGAGACATCGTCGAGGAAAGAGAATGATGGGAACACATCCCCATCATCCCATGGTAGTGTCCATTGCAGGAAAAGAGTTGAGGGAAGCTCTCATCACCATACTTACACCAGAGACGACAAGGAAAGGTATAACCAGTCTCGATATTCAAATGTTCATTTTGATTACAATCATGTTTTTAATGATGGACATAAAACATGGCATCGAAAAACATGTACTTTTTGTGGATTACATAACCATACATTAGTTGAGTGCTGGAAAAGAATAGCAGCACAAAAAAGGATGAGGTGTGAAAGACCTTCTCCACCACAGAAGAAGAAGGTAAAGCAGATCTGGAGGAAGAAGACTTATTGCATTCACTGTGACAGAGGTGGACATCAAAGAGCCACGTGTTGGAGGCTCCATCCAGAGCAGTGCCCTAAAGACAAAGCGTCGGTGCATGAACCAAGTGAAATAGTCGTTCAGCAAGCAAAACCACCACAGGGGGATGACCCATTCACATTGATAAGTGAAAAATGGTTTCTAGGTATGTTAGCTTTTCATGGTCATGCTTTTGTAAATCATTTGTTGCATTATAAAATGTAAAAGTGATGATGTGTTTTCCATCGCCTATTAAGCAATAATGATGTTTGGTCTTATTTTGTGTGCATTTTAAACTGTGAAAGTGATGTTGTGTTTCCATCACTTGTCAATGCAGAGATAGTGTTTGGCCTTATTTTTGTAAATCATGTGTTGCAATGATGATGTGTTTTCCATCACTTGTTGATGCAACAATGATATTTTGGCCTTGTTTTCATAGCTGGGGCATTGCTTCCATTTTGATGTAAACTTGACCACCGAGTATGTGTTATAAACTCGTGGCAAGTATGGGATGCTTGGGTCATTAGTTGGTCATGTGAATTAAGCATGTAATTTGCAGAAATGTACTACAAGTTTGCAGAGGTGGCAGGTGTCGGCTCATCGCTTATGGCTCTGAAGGACAAAGGTGAAGGAGAAGGAAGGGTGACATATTAGATACTTGTAAGTGTAGATAGGGTACAAAGAAGTGGTAGATTATTTTCATGCTTTTGGAGGACAAAAATCTCTTCAGTGGGGAGGATTGATCCAGGTGGCTCCATACACATGCAAAAGTCCCAGAGGGCTCAGAAAGGGTCAAAAATAAAAGTGATCGGAATGTTGTCGAGCCAGGACCAAAGCGTATACCTTGTCATCATGATCGCAACGATGTGAACGATTTGTCGATCTGAGCTCGTATGAGGGAGAAAGAGCTAGTCAAAGTTTTGGTCAAAATTGGATAGTGGGCCAGGTTTAAGTGTCCTACAAATTCACCGTCAACTGGCGTGGGAACCTAGCTCCCAAAAATGGGTGAAATTGTGGCCTCTTTAAATTTCCCAATATCCCTTATTTTTGAAAGATTTGAAAATGAATTTTATAATAAAAGAAATAAAAATATGAGTGGCGGTCCACCACCCCCGCCACCCACTGAGTTGATTGCATATATTATAAAACAAATTTTTAATTAAAAATGGCTGACGGGCCATGACCCCTGCCGCCCCCAACTGTAATGACCCATATTTAATATAGAGAGCACAAGAGTATTAGCATGCATACAATGCATGCATATGATAGCTACATATGCATGTATTGCATGTATTGCACTATCATATGCATGCATTGTATGCATGCTAATACTCTTGTGCTCTCTATGTTAAATATGGGTCATTACACCAACTCCATTACACAACCGAAAATTAAATATAGGCGGTGGGGCGGGCCACCTCCGGTGGACCCGACCCA
This sequence comes from Pinus taeda, assembly GCA_000404065.3. Lineage (NCBI taxonomy): Eukaryota > Viridiplantae > Streptophyta > Pinopsida > Pinales > Pinaceae > Pinus > Pinus taeda. Next base: position 36,504 of record APFE030525705.1, read on the forward strand.
CACCCCCACCAAAATACAACATATATAAAAATGGGCCGGCGAGAATCGAACCTGCCCGACCACGTGGCCGACCTACTCCATGGGTGGCCCAACCCAAACCTCACAACCATTTAATAAACAACAAAACCACGCTCAAATCATAACATTTGTTATAACCACACCTTATTAAAAAATGTGCCCAAATAAAATATGTTAAAACAACATGTTGGGAATAGGAGGGACAGGGTTTGATCCCCTAACCCCCACTCCTTTGGAAAACTCCACCCACGAACACCATATAAACCCATTTTTAAATTTCCACGAAAAAGAGGATGGAGGACGGAGGACGAAGGTGTGGAACGAAGAACGGAACCATGTTTTGCGCGCACTGCGGAACCATGAGTAATGAAACCAGGAGAGGAACGCTGACACGCTTTTCAAGACAATTTTTTTAATTGTAGGTGGAACCATGAGCGCAGAGCAGAGGCAGGTAGAACCATGATTGAGCCCAATTTTCAGGAGGGCAGAATTTGTCCAGTGTCCAAATTGGACAAACTTTATGTCGATCCTACACCTCTCAGTGATACGAACCTAATGGTGCAGAAAGAATTTTGATCTAAGCAACAGATCTTCAGATGACCCGGAGGAGGGAATCTTTGAGGAATCTAGGGGGAATCTAAAATATTCCTGTAGCCCCATATTTTCACTTTGTCAGAATTTAGAAACTTGACAGCCGATTTTACATTATTCGACGTCACGAATCTGATGGTGCAATCAGATTTTCCATTTGATCATTCCATTTTTCGACCACTTTTCAAAGTGTAGTGTAGGTGTCAGCATTCAATGTGCAAGCAATCATTTCCATGAGATTCGACGCGACGAGATTGATGGTGCAGCCAGATCCAATAGTTTATCATCCTCTTCTTTAGATAACTCCTTGATGTGAGGTATATGCAGTGTGATCATGTACTTCTTTGTCTCTTTGCTTGAGATGCATTGTGCTGTATAGATCCTTGTTTGATGTTTGATGTGGGATCTTGTTTCATTCTTGATGTGAGATGTACTCATTGTCATGTTTTAATTGAGATCTCTTTGTCATCATGTTGACGAGATACTCATGTGTCACCATGTATGTTTGAATTGAGATCCCTTTGATACCATGTTGGCGGGATGATCGTCATTAACATACGTGAAATTATATCATGCTGATAGGAGTCCTTTCTTTTGAATGAGAGTTCCTGCAATGAAACATCTCTTGGAACCACTCCTGCGTGAGGGCATATTCCTTGTATGATAGAGAAAATGCATTCATGTACATCATCACTCTTTTCAGCACTTAATCCAGTGGCCTACACCATCTTGACACCAGGCCCGGAGACGTAGTCCCTCCTGGACGAACTCCATTATCAACGTCTTGTGTATTATGTTGCTAACTATTGTCATGTTCCCTCTTCTTTACAACATGCATATATGTTCCTTTATGCTCTTTTAAATGTAATTCTAACAACATCACGAAAGTAAAATATCTTGGTTAAATCCGGGAGTTGAGTCAACTCGGATCATTGATGAAATGCCTAGTATGTTTTGGTCAGTCTAGGTCAAGTTTTGAGTTGATATTTAATATTTAGCTTTGTCATTGTGTCAATTATGATTCATTGGTGAGCTTATTAAATTAATGAACAGATATGTATTTATAACCTACAAGTATTATGTACACAAAGTGTTTGTATAATGAGTCATTTGAACCTCCAACTTCCCTAGGTCGTAACTTTGGCATACGATCTTTGTTTGACATTCATAATACCTCGTTTCAAAGATCTCGAAGGGGAGGTTGAGGACAGACTAGTAAACTAGTCTAGCTCTTTTTCAATCTCTCTGTTTTCCCTAAAGATGTCATTTGGGCCCTTAAAACAACCTCAGAAGTTTAGAACCTGAAAAAATTCCAAAAATAGAAAGTTTTGTTAAATTTAAGAGACAAAACTGAAAAGAAATAGTGTTGGTTCAATTTGGGTTGATAACAATGTGATCACGTGTCACTAAGTGGTTGCAACCAATTTTGGACATATGGACGCAATTTTCCATAAGTGCATCTTGGTAATTGGGTCTCGCATAGTAGCTCTCATCTTCATGTTTACCCTATTGAGCAGGTTAAACTGGGAAAATGTGGGAGGGGTGGTTACATTGTGACTAATGGCTTGCATCACTTCCCCTCCAACACTCAATCATAACGCCTATTCATATGGGTGTATTAGGCTCAATTTTAACCTATGGCACTGAAGGCCTCAAGCCTTCCCTATGCCTTAACAAGAAATATTGTATATAGTTAACAGGACCTCCCCCTAAGGCCCCCAGTGTAAAATGCATATCTATAGATGCAAGCACCTTGAGTCCCTTCTCCTGTGCATTACTTGCACACTACCACAATTTCTCCTAATCTTGATCATGACTCAGCCATACTACTGCATATGTATAGATATATATACATATAGTGCTACATCTCTTGATCTTACATTATCTTGACTCGACTCATCTTGTGACCTAAAAACATATAATTGTACATATTTATATATGTATATAAATGAAGGTTATCTCTCTTGAGCTTAGTTAAGCCTTGGCCCAACCCGAACTTACACACACACAGAGAGTTAAGCCTCGGCCCAACCCGACCTTACACACACACACACACACACATAATATAGAAATGGGAGTGTTCTCTCTTTTAAGCTTAAATAAGGACTTGGCCTAACCGAACAATAACATATATTTATAGCCTTACAAAACCAAGATTGTCCTCTGGGACTTATAATTTATAAAACGAGGCCTAACATCCATTATAATAATTGAAAAATAGTTATTATAAAGGTCCTTATACATCCTAACACTCAGGAAACTCGGACACTACTCAAATCTCAAGCAATAACCAATTCACATACTCAAATACGTACATGTCTTTAACTAGAATTTATACTCATATTAACATAGGGACTTAACTCATTCCAAAATCATGCATGAATTCAATAATTCTTTGTCATACAAGAACTATTATCAAGGCCATTGTTAATCAACTTATTTAACAAGTATTAAACAGTTAATGCATTTAAACAATTTCAGGCTTAGATTAAGGCAAACATCCACCTATCTAACCCATTCAAGGTTTCAATCCAACATCTAGGCTCTAGAAGAAAACACTATAATCAATATACTATTTATATGAATATGTAGAAGGCTTCAAATCCATATTGGTATGGGAAATCCCATTCTATCTTTAAACCATGCATTGAGACCATAATTGAATACATATGTGGCATTCAATAGTGTTTATATAGTGCAAAAAACATCCATTTGGAAATCCATGGTACACAAGGCATAACATGAGCTCATAATATACCAAAATCAAGAGTCCTACATGCATATAGGTTGTAATAACACTTATCTGCAAATTAATGGATCTAGAAATTGAGATTGGGACTTAACTCTCCTCCCAACCATAGACAAGTTGCAATCAATTTTTTGCTGCAGTTGTCACCCCCAAGCCAGATTTTAGCGCTTGAGGACGGGTGCTTAAAGAGATACTTTCACACCACCATGAGTCCAAAGATCCTCCTATCTCCACCCAAAACAAAATAATGGATTCCAGAGGTTAAACCACCTCCACCCTCAGCCAAACAAAGGAATCCAGGGATTATCACCTCCACCCTCATAGAGATTTTGCACAGTAGTTCCACCCAAGCCAGAGAATCTATAACACACTAAGAAAAAACTAGGAAAGAAACAAAGGGAGGCTTAATAACACTTATCACCAAGAACTCAAGAAGCAGGCCTCCACACTAGTTGTTAAGGGGATCTATATATTAATCCATCTACACCCTCCAACCATTCAGGGAATCCAAAGACTATTACTCCTCACCTGAGAGGTGTGTCCTTCTAGCCCTCTAGTGCTCAAATGAATTTGTTTTGTTCACTTCTCGTCTCCCTAGATATGTAGTGCTTCCTTTCACTCAACTCCTACACTTGGATTCTTCCTCTTTCTCTATCCAAGGCCTCCAATACCCTATGATTACTCTTCTATGTCCCTCCACCTTCTCCTCTCATTTATGCTTGTGGATGATGTTGAGAGCCCTCTTTCTCTCCTTAGCCAACACTACAACTTGCACCTTCTTATGAGCTCTTCACATGGTGTCCTCTCTGATCTGCATCAATGATTCCTCTATTCCAATAATTCCCCAAAATTCAAATAACCTCTCTCAGCCTCCACTTCTTGTGGTTGTTCTCACTAACTGCGTGTCCCCCTCCCTTGCATTAAATAGTGGTTTTCTCTTTCCGTAACTTCCTCCACTACTATTGTTACAAATTTCGATGGTTGCATTGGGCTTACATTCCCTATATCGTCCTCCTAATCTCTTTCATGATGGTTCTTCTCCTACTAGCTAGTGTAGCCCACAATTTTACTTTTAATTTGTGTCCTTTTTCTTGTAGTTGTTGACCAACACGGACATGGCATGTCGTTGCTTTTCAACAGAATTCAATAATACAGCCAACTCCATTAAGGCCACCAATTAGCCTAGTACTAATATTAATAACCACATTTCTAACTTCCCAAGCAACATTCTCTCCAAGGTCTAAAATTTGTGTCCCATATCTCAACCTTTTTAATTAAAATCGAAGTATATTAAATATTTACAATCAAGGGGAATTAGCCTCGGGTTGTCACAAGGAGGGAACACCTACATCAAAATGCATTTCCTATTCTAAATGAGAAAGCCATAAGTCTTACAAAGTTCAATATTAAGCATCATGAAGTATACAAACAGTGCAAGCTTGGTAAGCATGCCAAAGTTGCTTCCCCAAGTAGTGAGCATACATCTACAAAGATTCTAAACCTAGTGCATTTCAATGTTTATAGAATAATATTAGTAGAATCAATTATAGGAAAAATGTGTTATAGGAAAAATGTAACATGTTCCCTTCATTAATGAATTCTCTCACAAAACATGGATATACTTCCTAAAGACTAATAATGAGGTATTTAGCAAGTTTCAAGAGTTCAAAAATCTAATTGAGAACCAAAGAGGGAAGAATGCCAAGGTCTTGAGATTGGGTAGTGCGAATGAGTATGCTTCCAAGGATTTCAAGGGTTCTTGCAAGGAAGTAGGAATCAATAGGGAGATAATTATTCTATACAACCCACAATATAATGGTATTGTATAGTGGAAAATTTGTTCCATTATAAGGGTTACATGGCCATGATTCATGACAAAGACTTTATCATGTTTCTTTAAACAGACACATGCAACACAATAGTCTAGATTCAAAATTGGTGTCCTTATAGGATCTTGGAGGGAAATACATGAGAGGCTACATTTGTTGGTGTGAAGCTAAATGTGATTCATTTCCTACATCTTTAGTTTTCTAGTTTATGCCTCCTCTAGCAAGAATGGTTTGTTTTTGTACTATAATAAGACTTCAAAGGCTTATAGAGTCTATATTCTAGAGAAAAGAAAGAAAATAGTGAGTAGGGATGTAAATTTTAAGGAATGTGTTGAATATAGGAACTCCCATGAGCCTATTCTAATGACAAAGGATGTGAAGCAAGAAGTTGCAAAGGTTGAGCTAAGGTCACCAAAGATTTACATGGTAGTACAACAACCTTTAGGTGAAGATGGGGAGGCAAAGCCAACTTCCAATTCTATTAGGAGACATCAATGGTTCACTTACACATCAAGGGATGATTAGGAGTATGTTGAGACTCCTAGGAGAACATTTGAAGAGTGTGGGATTCCAAAAAGGTTTCTAGACTACATGAAAATGATAAGCAAAATTCTAAATTCTAATCCTTACACATTTTATGAGGCAACAAACTAGTCGGTATGGTGGAATGTTGTGGTGGAGTACACCTCCATCAAGAATAATGAATTTTGGCACATAGTTCCAAGACCAAAGGGGAAGCCAGTTATTATTTTCAAGTTTATCTACAAGATCAAGTATCTAGTAGATTGCAAGACTGAAAAGTTAAAAGAGAGGTACATGGTGAGAGGGTTCTTCCAGAATGAGAGATTGGATGAGGAGACATTTTCTCCAGTTTATACATACATTTCCATTAGAGGGCTTATGTCCTTAGTTTAATTTATGGGATGGAGGATATGAAATGAACACAAAGAAAATTTTCCTTAATGGGGTCATTGAGGAAGAAGTGTACATAGAGTAGTCTTAGGATTTTGAGGTGAATAGAAAGGAGTATCATGTTTACAAGCTTAAGATAGTCTTGTATAGGCTTATGCAAGCACCAAGAGAATGGTATTTCAATATTGATGGATATATAAAGAGTATAGGATTCATTAAAAGCGAAGCAAATCCTAATTTATATTATATATTTGTTGGGACCAATTTACTCAGTTTGATGTTATATGTAGATGTCTCGTTTTGTACATGTGTAAAGAAGAGCATTGCAAGATGTAAAGCAAACATGGAAACTAATTTTTAGATGAAAGACATTGGAATGACATATTACTTCTTAGGTTTGGAGAAGACTAGTGGAGATTTTCCTTAGGTAGGGTAAGTATGCAGTTGAAATTATTAAAGAGGTTCTAAATGAAGGACTACAAACCTATGGCCACACCCATGATTTCTAATCTAAAAAGGTGACAACTTGAGATTTAGATTTGATTAGGATTCCATAGTGTACAAGCATTTGATATGTTCACTGATGTATTTGGAAAACACTAGGATAAATATATGTTTTACAATGAACATCTTGAGTTAGTTCATGGTGGAGTCAAGGTAGAAGCATCAAGTAGTAGAAAAATATGTGTTCAAATATTTGAAGGGCATAGTGGAGTATGGTCTAAGACATCTTGGATATGGTGAAATGAAGTTACAAGGGTATTCAAACTTAGATTAGGAAAGAAGCGCAATAGACATGAAGAGAACCTCAATGTGCTACTTACTTGGGTTCAGTGATGATATCCTAGTTTAGCCAAAATCAAACCTCCATAGCACTTAGCTTAGCAAAGGAAAATGCATGGTAGCTAGTAATCCTAGTTATATGCCCATTTATATTCACAAGTTACTTGCAAGATTGTTTAATCAGGAGTTGGAACCCATAGTTCCTTGACATGATAATTATAGTATCAAAATATTTGAGAATCTTGTGTTTTATAAAAAATCCACGAACATAGAGATCATATATCACTTCTAACAATACAAGATTTAGAAGGAAGTAGTGAAGCTCCATTACATTGCCACGAATTAACATGTAGTTGATATTGTGACCAAGCCTTTGAAAAAAGGGAAGTTTGAAGAATTCAAATACTAACTTTGATTGATATAGAATCCCTTCATCACTAAGAGAGAGTGTTGAGAAATATAGGTTGGATAGGGACTTCTACACAGGTTCAGTTTGAATGTACAATAAGTACTTGAAGATATTTCAAAAATTAACTTAATTTTTTAATCACTTTAGTAAAAAGTGAAAATTCTTGTATTTATTTGTTGAAATTAATAAAGAGTATTTCATGCATTTATGACATAGACTAGAAATTAATCTTAACCATAGATATCACTAAGAGAATAGGGTTTTATCTAAATTATAAAGATAGATCAAGATAGATGGTTTAGACACAATCACATTTTTTAGTAAGTTAAGCTACTAGGGAAAAGAGAGAGAAAGAGTATGGATTCAAGAAAGAGATGAATCTATATAGTAAGCAAAGGCCATACAATTTAGATATGTATAGTTATATGGATTCATATAGTTGTACGATATAGCATGTACTATCGTACAAAAAATTTTGTACATCATACAATAAGGCCATACAACAAGTTTTCATTATTTTCTATTTTCTGACATGTTGTACTTTCTTAGCAACTATAAAAGTCAGTCTAGGGTGATTTTTTTATCATGCAACTAATGCTTTTAGCATATTGTGGAGATTCCTTATAAGTTTTTTCAAAGGAATGAAAAGCTAGTTTGAAGGAGAAATTCATGCGTATATGTTTTAGATTTCTATTAAATACTTTTTAATTACTATATGATTGATGCTATAGTCTGAAATTCATCTAAGTTGGAAATTTATACATCTAGCCCCTTTGAACTTAAAATTTGAAGGAAATGGGAGTGGGATTTGATCTATTTATGTGTGTGTGTGTCACGAGATCATTTAATATAATCTCTCTGGTACAACCACACATTCAACCACTACCTCAAAGTGACCTTGAATAATGCTCAATAGATATTATCCTTATTAATTGGTGTAAAGCTCTTTATTCTTCACCAATGTATCTAACATAGTTAGACTTAAACTTGAAGAACATAGGGTTTGATCCATCAATGTGTGGATGGGTCACAAAACTATTTAATGTATGCTCTCTATGTCACATGTTCAACCACTACCTTGAATATTCTCAGGCTCCGAGCAAACCCCACATGGGGAATTGAACCTTTCCCATTAGTAAAAAACTCTTCACCAATAAATCCAACTCTTTTGAACTAAAATTTAAAAAACATGGAGATGTGGTTTGCTCACTTATCCAACTCTTTGAGCTAAAATTTAAAAAACATGAAAATGTGATTTGCTTATAAGTATAGAAATTATAAAATTATTTAATATAATCTCTTTTGAACTAAAATTTAAAAAACATGGAAATGTGGTTTGCTCACTTATCCAACTCTTTGAGCTAAAATTTAAAAAACATGGAAATGTGATTTGCTTATGAGTGTAGAAATTATAAAATTATTTAATATAATTTCTTTAAGATGCAACTACACTTTACAATAATATTTTTAAATAACCTCATAATTCATACTCCTAAAAAATTTTACACTCATCACAAACGAATATAATCCCTTTACCTATTAATGCTCAAACATCTTTTAAATATCCCAAACTTAGAACACATTATCGCTCAAACATCTTTAAGTATCCCAAACTTATAAGACATTATGGTAATAATAATGGGAATGTATGAGGAGCAAGTAATTAGGTGAAGTTGCCCATAGTAACGTTCCAAGAAGCATGGCTATCTTTCTCGTAGTGTGGTTAAATTCCACATGCAGCAAGGATAGCATCGTCAAATTCTAGTACTTTTCAGCCAAGATCATTCATGGGCCATTATTTTAGTGGTTGTTATTTATAAATGATGTCAACGCTGAATATTTTAAAGATGAAATTAATTTATATATATATATATATATATATAATAATGCTATTTAATAATAAATTTTTTTCAAAAGGCGAAAAAACTTATCAAATTCAGTTGTCAAAACCAACAGTGAGGACAGCCATCCAACAGTGAGGACAGCCATCTTTGGCTGCTATCCGCGAATGTGGGTTGACACATCACTGTTATCAAGGAAAACCTCACCACCTAGAATAACCCGTTGGTGGTCCCTAAGGGAGCAGGCTTTCACTCCTGCCAGATGCCTCTGTGTTATATATTGTATAAATTTCTGTGTTAAATATTAGAGATTATATGTAGAAATTTTTTAATTTTAAATCAAGTTGTTTTTAGTGATATTTTTTGGAAGTTTTTCCAGTGGGTTTTTCCAGTCTATTTTTTCTAAAATTTGGCAAAAATTTATTGAAATCACAAGTTTGATAGGTAACCCTTGCACAATAGAAGTTCTCTAGGGTTTTTCAGGGTACTGAATCCATATATACAGTCAAAAAATCAATTTAAATCACAGGAATCAAAATTTCACATTAAAATTTTCCACTAACACCAAATATTCCAAAAAGTCAAACTAAAAACAACTCTAATCTTAAATTAATTAATAAGGTTGCTCTCACGTTAGATGAACTTATTGCTTTTAGAGGGTGCCTTCTTGAATACAATGATGAATATCATGCAATGTTACATGAAGATCCTCCTCTGTTGCATGCATTTCCATGTTGACCCACTGTGCACAAAAATGAAGATCCTCCACTATCATGTCCATTGTAGTATCGATAGTCAAACTACCAATTGCAAATGTTAATCTCTTTAATGTTAAGCTTGAGATAATGTTGTAAAAAAAAGCGTCATCTAACGAGGCGGAAGAACTGCCTAGACGGTAAAAAATGGCTAGGATCATGGGCAAACAATTTTCAAAAAATCTTGTAGACACAGTGTTTGAATCGTGGTTTTGATGGTAGAAATGGATTCAGCACCATCAAAAACGTTTAGGACACCTAAAATTTTGAAGTTTAACAACTATAACTTGGATTTACAAAAATCCTTGCCGGAATTTCTCTATATATAACTAGAATTTCCATAACTTTCCAAGCAACTGCTCCGCCTGATTAGACTACGCGGTAAAAAAATAGTTTTGATAATTAATCCAAGTGTATGAGTGGGAGGGATTAATAACCATTTTAATTAATTGAAATGGGTTTAACTAAGGATTTCAGTCAGTTGATCAAGAAGATTTTGTTTTCGGTAGTGTCAACATTATGGCCCAGCCCGATAAGGCTTTCAGCTAGTTGATCGAAGATATTTTGTTCTAGGAGACTCTTAGTGGAAAGACAGTTTTTTTTCTGCCTAGAAGATACTTACCTTGATTATAAGATTCAAAAATATTTTAAAATTTACTAGTGAATAATTGGATATTTGACTTTGCTTCTTTCTAGGCTGTATAAATTTGACAAGTCACTGATATCATCAATCAAATTTAGTTGGATTGTTTTTTCTTTTATTCTTCTTTACATGATGTTTGATTTTTATCAGGTATTATGTGGTTTTTTTTTTTTTTTTTAAATGATTCTGAATATAAAAATATGTTTTTAAAGTTTTGTGTTTTGTTATAATAATTTTTCTAATTATGTTTAACCATAAAACATGTTCTAATCAAGTAATATTATAGATGTATAGATTTTATATTAATTTAAAAAGATTAAATGTATTTATTCAAGTTCATTCTTATTGCCAAAGTAGTCAATGATTTTATGCAATTATGTATACTCATTATTTATATAATTTCAAAGATTTTATAAATTATGCTAAATCATTGTTGAAAAGATTCCAAGTAACTTGGTCAAACTCATTGACTACAATGTATTTTGTAAATGATTAGTGTATTTTAGCTTTCAATGTGATAAGTTGGACTAAAAGATAACCATATAAATAATAATAAAAAGATTGAACTCAATTTTAAATAAGAATTTGGAATGATTTTAATATTTCAAACAATAATAATATGTAAGGCATGCATTTTGAAGAAATACATAATATTTGACAAAAAAGAACTATAAAGCTCTCTTTTAAACACACTAACACCTAAAAAGGCCAAACCCAAATGTGTTTAAACTCAACTATGAATGTATTAAATGCAACATAGATTTGGTAATGACACATTTGAGATTTTTATATCCAACCACAAAATAAATTATTTTTCAATCAAACTAATAAATAGACACATTTTATAAAATTAAAATTTATCACCAACTTACCAACACTAAAGAAATTACATAAAACTCTCAAAATCAAACACTATTTCACTTAGATAAACAAGAAAAGTCAATTAGTGTTTTATAGAGAATACCAATGGCTCATGGGTATGGACATGTCATGTGAATTTCAACCTTTAAGTGTCAGGTTTTATTGTTCATGTTTTAGGTTTAATTGTATATGATGGAAGATTGCAGTGATTGTAGAAGAAGAAGAGCATTTATAAGTCCAAATATACATCATGGGTGAGTCTATGTTTATCTTGAAGTCTTAGCACTATTGGGGCATTCTATTTGTATCTTCAAGTATCATCTTAAAATATTATTATTGTGGGTGTCACATAATGCAATACTTATCTTGGAGTCTCACCTAGTAGGATCACCAACTTTTTTTTGCTTTCTACAAATTTATCTGGAATTACTTTGTAAATTTTTAAGCCACTCATCAAATTGATGGTTTGAAAAATTAAGGTTACCATAGTCAGTGCAGATTAGTATGTGACGATTAAATAAGTCACTCATCAAATTGATGGTTTGAAAAATTAAGGTAACCATAGTCAGTGCAGATTATTATTTGATGATTAAATAAGCCACTCATCAAATTGATGTTCGAAAAAATTAAGGTAACCATAATCAATGCAGATTAGTATTAGTATTTGACGATTAAATAAGGAAAACACAAATAAATACCGGTCAAATTTAACCCATGCTTCCTTCCTTCAAATTCCAAAATATTATCAAAATATTCAATCAAATTAAATTTATATAAATAATAATGTAACTTGATGTTGGGTGTGTGCTCTTCCATACATCCCATTGATTTGTTTTTTACATTAAATTCATTCTATCCATCCTTGTTCTTCATTTCATGTTGCAAAATTCAGATTCAATCTCTTTGTAGAACTAGCAATGCAGAGTGAAAGTTGGGATATCATTGACTTTTGACCTTTTCCAGTGCCAATCTGTATGATTATTTTCATATTCCAACCATTAAACTTATGAAAATGATAACACAACCACTATAGAAAAATGCACCTGAACTTATGTAGATTACAAATTCTAAGAATATCGACCATCAGGAGAGACCTCTCTCATGATCCGACTGTCAAATTCTGATATATTTACAGAATCCGCAATCCTTATGCTCGAAAAATTCCATCGAGGTCTTGCATAGCAATGGTTGAATTATATGGATTATACCTCTTGTTACAATTAACTACAACAGAGGTTTCAAGTTCTATCGAAAAGAGGGAGTCTAATATTCGACTCAAAATAAATAATGGGGAACATCAATATCAATGACATGAGACTGAGGGAGCCATGTTGAGTGGAGATCTCAACTATGATATGATCTTTGAACTTTTGCAAGATTGTAGAATCAATTTGATATGACATCAAATATTCACAAATGATTTAGACAATTAGAATGGTTACTCTTCTCATGATGAAGTCCAGGAAGTTCGTAATAAGCCATAGATGGAAAGATTTCCTAATCCATAAGAAAATACTTATCACCCATTTATCACAATAAATTTGACTTTGCAGAGGGAAAGAATTTGAAATCCTTATATTTGAATCAGGGGGAAATGGTGAAGTAGACATTCTTGGCAAAGGAGCTCCTCCAACAGCTAAATTAGTAATAGAGGGTTTGCCCACAGTTATAGTTTCTCATAATAAGTAGATAACAATGTTGTACTGTCTATGATTTGCAGAGAAATGCTTGGTGTCATATGTACCAATCTCATTGCACCATTTGATGTTTTAATGTTCAATATTCTTGTTTGTTTTCTTTTTCTTTGGGTACATAGGATGATCCTGGCTGTAAGGAAGTTATGCAGTTTGTTAATGTTTGTAAACTCTATTATTTTAAAGGTATGATGTAGATTGGATTATTATATTATTTATCATTTATTTAGATGTTTTTCAAGTGGAAAAATTGGAGAAATTAATTTGCAAGTTCATTTTCACTAATGGTTTGAATATGTAAAAACAATTGACCCCACTCCATCTCTCCCGTTCTAGAATATGGAAACAAATTTCAATTCTAAAGGGTTATCCATAATTTACACACACTTTCAAATATTCAAAATAATCTTGATTGGAGTTCACATGATAAAGTTATACTTCTAAAAATTTGACCTATTTTGATTGACCACCATAATTTAAAAAGATAAAATATTACTCGTTGAAAAAACATAATGAAGACATAAATTTTCAACCAAGAACAATCAATTTCATAATAATTATAAAAAAAAAAAAAAAAAAAAAACAATCATGACAAAGCAATCGCTACATCTTGCAAGGAAGTAAGTGTTGGTTCATTAATCCATTAGAAAAAAGGGTGACACACCATGAGGACGCACTGGAGGAGAGTGCATTGAGGCAATTGAATTCGAGGTCAAAGGGAGATGTAATGTTACTCCATAAATTCACTACACCCTCCTCGTGAGGGCATCGATTTTCTTTTTCCACTCATAAATATATAAATGTGGCCAGGAAAAAGGCATTGGAGCATGTTGTCAAAGAAAATGTTGTTACCTAATGACCTGCTTCACCCATTTAACGACCAATCCATGTGCCCAAAGCATTTGTTGAAGTCAAACATTTTCTCTGCCATTACTAGTCATTGCACTCCATAGATAATACCAAAAGGATTAAGTTATGTGTTGCAACTTTCTTTATTTATGTAGAGGATTTGGTTCCGGACTTTTGCTACCTTCTCATCAAAGCTCATAACGAAGGTTACGCGGATTTGTTTTTGCACATTTCTGATTAATCACATGTTAAAACCCTTGCAGAGAATAAGCTATCTGATATGCCTCCTGTGACATCTGAAACCTCTTAACCAATGTAATTAAATAGTAAATTATAGATTATAGAGTAGGCCCGTTCATAATTTTGTCTAGAAAATAGTGGAAATTTCAGTATTATTTTTGCAAAATTTTACAGAAATTTTGAGAAATAAATTTCAGAATTTTGTGGGCCCTAAGGTTTTTTATAATGCTAAATTATTTTTCATCATAAAAAAACGCAGTAGTCTATAACGCGACTTTTTGAAAGCCTTTCCGGCGGAATTTTCCGGTCAAAATCCGGCAGCAATTCATTGGAATCCCAAGTTTGATCGCTAGTTTCTGCACAATCAATGGCCCCCAGGGGTTTTCCAGGGCGCTGAATCCAAATATGCAGTTAAAAAAACATTTTAACTGCTAAAAATCAAGATTTAACCTCATTTCTTCCGCCGGATTCCGTCACCGGAATCTCCAAAAAGTCGCATTATAGACAACTCCTAAAAAAACAATTCAAACTCTCTTATTATCAGCTTTAAAAAAATGGTTGGATTCTGGCTAAAAATAACTTTTTAGATCAATTTAAGGCGAAAAATAAATTTCCAGACAAATTTGTAACCTTGGTAGATCGGCCAAAAGCTTCACAATAATTTTATTTGTTTTTTAATATAATATAATATTTAATTAAAAAAATTATAAAACAAATGATCAATTTTTTTTTAATTGAAGTTCATCAAATAATTTCTCTTTTAATCAAACACTAATGTCTATAAATGTTGATAGAAAAATATAATATAAATTTCAAGAGAATTTTCAATATTAACTTTTCTATATTTTTAAATTTATGTTTATCTAATATAATTATGAAATTATTAAATGCAATGTATAACTTTATGAAAATAAGTGTGTTATAACTCTTCACCAACATCACATTGTGATGAAATCCAAGAAAACAAAACATCTCAATGCAAAGAATATCTCCCAACATTGTAATGTGATGAACATAACTTAATGACATAGTCTAACATGCAAAGCCCATTGTTGCAATATTATGTGCAAAACCCCAACATCATATGTGACGAACATATCCCAATGTCATAATGTGACCAAGTTAATTCAACATTGCAATATGGCAAATATATCCCAATGTCACACTGCAATTAACATAATCTAACATCATAATGTGCTTAACAAAACCTATTGTGACAACAAGTCGATAACTTGACATTGTAATGTGACTAATATAATCTAATGTTGCAACATGTTGATCATAACCTCACATTGCAATGTGACAAATATAACTTGATGTTGTGATGTGTCGAACAAAACCCAACATTATAATGTGATGAACAAATCCAAACATCATAATTAAGCATAACACTTTACCAATGTCATATTATGATGCAATCCAACAATATAAAACTATAGTCAACCATGTTCAAATGTTGTCAATCATTGTAATCCATGGTTGACCATACAAATATAGAAATGCATGGTCAACCATAGTCAACCACAGTCAATCATATTAACGGATGCTCAAAATGGTATTCCATAGTTGATCATGGTCTAGCGTAGCCAATTATACTCAACCATAGCCAAACATGCACAATCATGGGCAATTGTAATCAACCTTGCTCTACCATAGTTAACCATGGTGAACATGGGCAACATTTTCAGCCATGAGTAGTCATGGTTTACTTTATATCATTTTCTTGGAAACCATAGACAACTATGACATAATCAAGTTATGGTTTATGAGGATTTATTATGGTAAACATATGGTTAACTATGGCGTTATCATGGTTGTCCATGTTTAACTATAATTGGTTGTGAACATATTATGGATTAGTAGCCCATGGTTAGGGATGTCATGCCCAACCAACCTCATGCACTCACATATGTTCACAAGTCATGACAACACAGAGCATTAAACCGAGAATATTTGCAACCACCTCACCTTCCTGGTGTTGCAAGAGGTAATTTGTCATTTTTTGGGGCTTTTTTAGTTACTTGGGGCTTTTCCTCCCTTACATTTGCACTTGTGGTATGTCTATTAAGGAAGGTCCAAGCCCCCTAGTCTAGTCTTGCATTACTCATTCTATTTGGCCAATTGGACTCTCTGCAAACCTCAACCATCTGTGGGGGTGAATGTAGTTGGTTTATATGCTCGTTAACAAGATGGTCAGTAATAGAAGTCTTTCGGTGTCTTTTGGAACTTGTCTCCTCCAAGCTCATTGGATAGATTTTTTATTTACAACCCTTCTAGGTGGTTTTGTAGTTACAATGTCATGGCTCTAGTGTTCTAGTTGAAAATTTTGGTTTTGCCCTTTTGGCTCGTGATGGAAACTTGTTGTATCTTGTGGGGACGTTACCCAGCACTACTCCAACGCAAGAAGGGCTCTCTACTAAATAGTTCTACTTCCAACATTTACCAATGATTCCCTTAGATTTTTCTTTACTTTCCATCCCCACCCCTCAATCTCTCCACCCTGCCTGCGTCTTGTTGGTTTCCTTTTAGCCTTCAATCCCTTGTCCTTCTCCTACCTCCTAAGTCTTTGCTAGCTCAGAACTTAATTCTCCCTATTACTATGTCATAGAAATGCATGCACCTAAGACACGACTCTGGCAGTTGAGGTCCCACTGGTAGGCCTCAAGCCTACCCTTAGGTTCAAGTTGCAGTGTATCTCTACCATTCGTCGCCCCTAAAAAATTAGGATCAAATTCGTTTACTAGAAGCTTGAATAGTTCATGACAAGAAAACCCACTCTGACTCTGAGAATTAGGAAAATGGTATTGATTGGGTTCTGGACCCAAGACACACCAGGGGTCGCAAGAATAAATACCTTCATTCCATAACTTTGGAAAATGCAAACAATAATGGATCGTGTTATCTATGAGAAGTAGGAAGATCATAATGAAATCATTGTTTACCTCAATAATATCCAGTGGGTCCACAAGCATTTGCACTCATGTTTAGTCATCTTGGATGCTTAATTGGTGCATATAGAGACACGTCTTTGGTGTGAAAGAAAAAAATCACCAGGACCAAGCACACAAGATCTCCCCCCCCCCCCAAAATCCCCAAGGGTTAGCTCAATTGGTCGAATCCTCGTTGTTAAAGTACCTCACCAATTAGGAGATCACAGGTTCAATTCTCCTCGACACCCTTGGGGTTAGGCTTAGCTAGTAGGCCGCGGGGCTTGATCCCCTTCGGGGTTGATCAACTCAGATATTTCCTAGAAGAAGAAGAAGAGAAGATATTTCCCCCACAACTTCTTCCGAGGAAGGATGACAACCCAAGTTAAATTTAATTTTGTACTTCTGTTTCTTGAATTTCTTTCTACATTTTCTTATGTCATACAATTGTGGTCTGCCTTTTATACCCAATTGTTATTTTGTAATTTGTATGATGGCAATTCCAGACATTTGTCATGGTCTGGAATAGTAATGTAGCAGCTCTCATATGGGTAATTTTGATACACATAAGAATTTTCAATACCTTTATTATCATTGGTCTGGATTACCTTGTGACAGGCCACGTCAGTAATTTTATTATTTTTTATGCTTGAATTATGAATCAATGAAAGCCAACAAATTCTCTCTCTATTTATCTATTTATGTGTATGTGTTGATGTGAACACTACTATTTATTTAATAAAACAATTAATAAAATTTAATGAAGTTTCATAATTTATATTTAAATTTTAATAAATTCAATTTACATGTAAAATTTAATAAATTTTAAATCTGGATGTATCGAGGGCTAAGAGGGATCAAATCTCTTTTCACTCTAAAAGAGGTTTGCATATCAAGAGATTTGATCTCTCCAGGTGCTTGGTAAACTCATATTTAAGATGGATCTAGGCTAGTTTAATTCCCTCCCCCACCTTTAAATAAGCTACATTCCACATGAATACCATGGGTCAATGCCATGGGCAATTTTTAGTTTTATTTTATTTTATTTTTATAAGGTTATTTTTAATTCGTTAATTTTATTTTACTTTAGTCAAAATGTTACATGTTACATTACAACATCTCTATCATACTGGGCTGGAGAGTGTCTCTGAGCACAAATATTATAATGGCACAAAAAATAATTAAAATACTTAAAATAAAATAATTTAAATTTTTTTATTATAAATTTTTAAAATATTTAAACATCAATAATTGTTTTGATTTTATAATAAAATAAAATAATGTCTTTATCTTATGTTGGGAATAGGAATAATAGCCTCTCGAATTTTGGTGTTTGGAATCTATGTGCAAGTAGTGTTTGGAATCTATGTGCAAGTAGTCCCAGACTCCCACCTGTGTTGAAGGTTAGAAGGGAGCTAAGGCTTCCGAGATGATGGTGAGAATCTAGCTAATTATAGGCAGTTAATCAGTGAAATTGGAACCTCGAAGTTTTATGTAGCAGGTTTGATTTACTCTTTTTAGGATTTTGACCTTTTTACGTTTTTTACGAGGGTTTGCAGTTGGCTACAGTCTTGGTCAGATAGTTGTAGACAACCATTGGTTCTCTTCGCTAGTATGATGTTCACTCGTGATCCTGCATCAAGTCCTGAAGGACTATGGATATAGAGGAGCTGGTTGATTATGATTTAGAAGTCTTCCCTAGTGTTTGTATTTTCTTGGAATTCCTCGTCGTGAAAAGATTTGACCTAGAAGTTAGGGCTTGGCTGGTATCCCCAGTTGTTTTCAGTTTCAATGCCAAAGCTACGGCCGAGGTTCGTGACCTGAAGGGAAACCTAGATGATACTTCCATACCTAAGAAAAGGCCATGAACTAGCTCTCGGAAAAGTGTCGAGTCAGGGGTTAGAGGGTTGGAGTTTGGGTTCCCTTGGTCAATTATGGGCCCGAGGGTCACAAGTCCACATACATTATTGGAATTCATCCCAAGCAATGTGAATACAGTTTCTGTGGCTCATATGGAGCTCTGGATTTTGTTACAGAATGTTTTGGCACTAGTGAAACTAAGTCCTAAAAGGCCTCCCACTATAGCAAAGAAGAGACTCTCTCAAGCGAAGAAGAAAAGGGTCAAAACCTAAGGGAAACCTCCCACACGTGTGAAAAACCAGGGCTGCAGTGTTGTCACATCAAGTCTACAACCTCACATCAAGAAGGAGCTTGGTTTGTTAAGAGAAGGAAGGCATCATCTTATGTAAAATAGTTCACTAAGGATCAAGGAGAACTATCTCTTCTAAAACTAAGCATAAGAAGGTCTATCACCAGTTCTCGAAAGAAGTATGAGGACGAAGTGTCTAGGGTTTGGCATTGATCAATAAGAAGCTTCAATAAGATAAACTTACTATTAAATGGTTTTCCTCTCAAGAGAAGAGAGGTTTTGGCCTGGCAGAGAACCAACATCTTGTGTTCTTGTTCTTATGTTTTTGGTAGCATTTTGATGAAGTACACAAACATGCATTAATAATAATAAGAAGAAGATTAAGCTAACAAGAAAAAGTAAAAAAACTCCACAAATTGTTATCAAGTCGAAGAATCACATTATAAAGAATTTCCCTAGATTCTTCAGCAATTTTGCACCATATATGCATACATTCATACTTCCATTCTCCCATACAAAGCTCGAAGAGTCTATTAACTATAAAGTCAGTGTTCAAAAATTGCTTACACTAATGTTGAAAACTACGATCTACAATAATTCCATAAAATGTGACCTACAATAGTGTTGGAAAATGTGACCTGCAACCTTCTTTGAAAATCTACGTCCTTTACGTCGCATGTGACATCTTGAAGTGTGAATAATTTCCCACTAATCTCTGCAACTGCGACATGCAGCCCCTCTAAGGCACCTTTCACTGTAAATTGCAAGTCACATTATCATATCACATAGATTCCTCCTTGTGTTATGTGTTCGTGACCCGCAACCCCTTTACACATGTTGCATGTGGTATTTCAAGTGCACAAGTCCTATTGAGACCTCCCTTTCTCACTGGGTGTACGATCGTTTCACCTACCCCTCTCCTCAATTATTTATATCTTCAACACACACAACTTCCTGTTTTTCCTCTGCACTCTCTAGCCACTAAATTTTTCTCTCATTATATTTTCCATAACTCTTAAGAAGGCATCAATTTCCTTTTAGCAGCAAAATTTGGTGACTATGGTGCCTCGCACCCTCACCTGAGCCTATTATTCTATCACTATGGATTCTTTCCTTAGGTCTATGTTGGAACTCATTTAGTTTGTTGTATCAAGCCACCCAAATCAAACTAATAGTTGAAACACAAACTTACATTCTTTAAGCACTAGAGTGTATTAGTTATGGTTTGAATTAATTCAAAAGTGGTAGACATCATTTTGGTTTTAATAACACTCATGGGTCTTCAAGTCGAAGGAATGCAACAATGTTATCAAAGGCTTACTATACATAGTAAAGGGATGTAAATTTGTTGTAACTGCTCATTGTATTTCAACAATATGAGATTCTTAATCCTCTATCATTTTCCTAAATTATAGTTGAATAAGTGAAGCTTCAACCCTTGTGTCGATACTGAAGAGGAAATAATCCTAAGCACAGTATTCTAGTCCTCAGGTCGACACCTCCATAGAGTCAAACTGCCCAATCTTGATTTTTCAGGTAATCTAGTTGGAGATTTTGTTTCTCTATATCGAAGTATAGGAGTTGATGATGTTGTCGTTAAATTTTTAGAAACATAACTGCTATAATGAACTAACACTCAAAGATTTTAGCCCTTTGCAAGCATAAGCACCTCCAGTAGTTGGCCCCTGACCATCATCTATTTTGGATGTCACACTAGAAATGGAAACACTCTGGTTGTGCCCTTTAAGTGGTCAATGAACATTATTTCTATTGAAATCTTCTTTATTGACTATAACTTGTGTCCAATTTCAAACAGAGGTTCACTCCTTGTGCTTGAGTCCCCTTATTCTTCACTGTCTTCACTGACTTGAGGTTAATCTTGTTGTGCATTAGATGGTTACAACAACCATATATACCATTATGCCTTGGTTGAAATCTTATATCAAAAGAAGAAAAAAAAACTGGTTCCCTTCCTCTTTGATTGAACCCACGATTTGGGTGTCCCTTTTATATCTGTTTCTTCCATTGGACAGTGCATCATTATAATTTAAAGCTTAGAGTTAGTTCACAATTGGCCCTCAGATCACAGATCACTCTACTAATTATTAGTTCGCAATTGGCCCTTAGTTTGCAAATCTCTCTTCTAATTCCATGCAGACTACGACTAATTAGTTATTCACATCCTCATTCCTAAGTGAAACTTCCCCTTTGAGTTGCTGCTTTCACTTATATGATCACAATGAACCTTTAGTTACATATCGTAATCACTCATCCATCCAAAGAACCAACCAACCTTAAAGAATGAGTCTGCGACTGAGCTACTCTACTGCCCCATGAGTTTGCAAGTCACAACGCTAGCCTCTAGAGGCCCTTCAAATGAGGAATGTGACATGCTCTACTCTGTAAAATTGTGATATGTCCTCTAATCACACTCTCATTTGCATTTTTTCTTCCTTAAATCGTAGTTTCTATTGCGACCTATATGTCATTCGCATTCTCCCTTTACGACATTCCCCACTCACATTTCCACCCCTTGTTATAGAATCTTCCTAGAATAACCCTCTTGTGTTCAAAATCAAAGTATACATGGGAGGATTTAGTATATAATAATGTTTGGATTCACAAGGGGAGTCAAACTTTTGGAGTAGAGATAAGACAAACTAGCAATATCCAAATCATCGTATAAAAAAATTACATTCCTCGATGGAACTTAAATATCTCTTAAGTTTATTGTAAACACTAGTACAAAAGCAGCGAAAATCTGATGGATATTTGTTGGTTATTCGACTCATCTTCGTCGGATATCCATCACATTGGAGAAATAATTTTCATCGGTGGGATTGTGTCGAATAGTCGACACATTTTTTAATGCAGGTTATTAGACGAGACATACGTTGAATATCTATGTCGAAGTTGGCCAAAAATGTCTTTGATCGTATGAAGATTTGTGGTTGGATTTGCGATGCCAAAATACATTTAATTTGTGATGAGATAAACATTGGATATCCACCACCATAGAGGCCAAAACATTTTATTCTTGGATGTTGGATATGTGACATTGTATTATTCCAGTTCAACGGTGTCTGACGATATATTATGTCTGAAAGGAGTCGAATGTCTAACAAGGTTGCATCAGATAAGATATATTGTAATATTTTAATGCAACGAGAGTGTTGTGGAACTGACTCATTCGTTTGTCGGTACAAATTTAGAGATCTGATGGTCTTTTCCATCAAAATGGCATCGGATATTTGACGTTTTAACTTAACATTGAATATATGATGGGTTCCAGAGCATTAAAAAAAATTGATTTGGGGATTGATTGGTTAGGGAGGCATTCACCTATGCCTTATTCGATATTAACTCCCTTTGGATTTGGTAGTTCACTTTACTTATATCGCTACAATGATCATTTCCAACTCAAAAGGCAGTGTGAATTAAATTGGAAAAACTTTAAATTTTAGGACCACATGAGAAATTATTTTAATGAAATATTTCCATGTGATAACAAAGTGAAATTGTGATCTAATAGGGTTTTTCCATGCATGGGAAATGTTGTATCAACTTTTCATTTTATCAATCCCATGAGTGATCTGACCTTATTCACATTCTTTAGTGTTTTCCATTCCATTATGGCCTTGATCTTCTCTGGATCAACTGATATCCCCTCTTTGGAGACAATGTGCCCTCAATAAATTCACATTTGTTGAGATTTGCATAAAGCTTATGCTCTCTTAGAAATTTCAATATTATTGCCAAGTTCCTTTCATGCTCTTCTGCAGTTCTTGAATACTCCAATATATCATAAAAAAACAATGAAAAATTTGTCTAAATAAGGACATAGCACACTATTCATTAGACACATGAAAGTGGCAAGGGAATTAGTAAGCCCAAAGGGTGCCACTACCAACTCGTAGTGCCTGTATCTTGTTTGGAAATCATTCTTATAGATATCTTGCTCTATGATGTGCACTTGATGATATCCAGAACTCAATTCGATCTAAGAGAAGACTATTGCTCCTCTCAGTTGATCAAATAAGTTATCAATCCATGGAATGGGATATTGGTTCTTAATAGTCACTTTATTCAATTATCGGTAGTCAGTACATAGTCAAAGTGTCCCATCATTTTTCTTCACAAATAATAATGGGCCTCCCCACGACAACACACTTGGTCATATGTAACCTTTATCAAGCATTTATTTCAATTGCAACTTCAACTCAACCAATTCAGGAGTGCTCACCTCGTATGGTGCTTTGGATGTTGGTGCTACTCTAGGCACCAACTCAATTGAAAAGTCTACCCCTTTGTGAGGAGGAAATCAAGGAATATCACTTGAAACACATATTTCAATTGTTACAGTACGAGCATTTCACTTTCTTCTCTTTATGTGTGGCCACTGGCATTGCCATCACTGGTAATTTGCATAATAAACAATTGACAACCTTTTATGTAGTTGCGCTTAGCCTACATGGTTGTAACTTGCCTCACCAAGGTAGGATTTTTCCTCCCTACAATACTCTTTTCCTTGTTGCTTTATCTGGGCATTCCATTGCTTTCTCACAGCAATCAACCTTTTTATGGTGCTTATATACCCAATCCATAACCAATGGTATGTTGTATGCCCCCCAAAGGTAACATGTTTAGGTGCATTGTTGTTGGCATGCCTTGAAGCTCAATCTCACATGAATTTACCTATTGGCTCACTCTCCTCTTTGTTCCTATCGCCAATTGAACCAACCATGGTTATACATACAATTCTTAAGCCAAATTGCATTTCTCCACAAGCTTCAGGCTAACATAACTATAATTAGAGCCCGGATCAATTAAAATGGAGACAAATTGGTTACACAACTTACCTTCCATCTTAGAGATGGATGTTTGGTGGTCCGCCTGGAAATTGTCCACTGTTGTGTAAATTCTGGGCATATTCTGAGCTACATCACCCACTGTGTGGGCTTCCTCAATGTTGTAAATATTAGGCCCTACGTTCCCTTGATGCGGGCAATACCTTTTCCTATGGTTTTCACCACATGTCCAACACTTTAGTGGCTCTTTAAATTGATATTTTTATAGCTTTGTAGTTGACTACTTTATATGTCCTTTGTCAGCTTGGTGGGTTTTCTACTAGAACTAATTCATAGTAGTTGGGTGCTTAATTCCCTTTTTATCTGTGACTTTCTTGGGCCATTACTTTTTATTTCTAGTGTTCCTTGGCCTTCCATTCGTTTTTAATTTATGGCATATGTTATTCCTACTCATAGCAGTATTTCAACTTCTTAATGGCATCATTCAACGTTAGAGGTTACAAAATCTCAATCTGATCCTCTAATGCTAGATGTAGGCCACTGATAAATCACTGGATTTTTTCCTTCTCATCCTTGATATATGGTACGTATCTCAATAGCTCTAGGAAATTCGTGATGTATTCCTCATTTGACGTCTGCCTCATTCTAAGCTCATAAATTTCCTTTGCCTTGTTGTCATAATATCACTCGGACAAATATTGATCCTTGAAAAGATTCTCAAATTCTCTCTAAGTAAATTCATCTTCAACCATGCCTTTGACATTTTTTAGATCTTCCCACCATACATTTGCCTTTCCTTTTAAACAATAGGTGGAAATCTTGGCCTTAATATTCTTAGAATAATTATGAATTCTAAAAAACTTCTTCATGCCCAACAACCATGCTTCTCCATCTTTATATTTATTCATATCTCCATCAAATATGGGTGGTTTGGCTTTCTTAAATTCCTCTAGCATATAATAATTTTCTCTCCTTGCTTGATGGTGGTGAGGGCGATGAGAGTGATGATGGTGCCTTATAGTAGTGGAGCTAAAAGGCCTGCTAGAATGATGCACATGAGTGTTGGTCCTTCCTTCCATGGTATTTAGTAGTATATTCCCTTTCAAAGTGCCTTCACTCTCCCGTCTATGTGTTTTCCTAAACCCACCACCATATGCTTCATTTTTTTTATCTTTTGATTCTCAAGAGCTTCCATTGCCTCTATGACTAGTTCCTAGCTCATATTGCTTCTGCCTCTACAAAGATGAGAGGCTTTGCAAGAGAACTACATTGATTTCTGCTTGCCCTGGGCTCATACAAATATTTTATTATCTACTTTAAATCTTATGACCTCAACCCATAGGCTTCTCAAGGTGTCCATCCAATCCACAGATTTTGCCCCTCCCCCTTGGCCAACTAATATTTCTTCTTCATTTGATATGGCCTCTTCATCATTGTGTTGTGACTAATAAAAGCTATACTACACCATTCTGGTCCTCATGCATGTGCCTTTCATAGTCTGTTGTTATTGATAATGTGTTGTGGCATCACACAAAACTGTTAGCCACATACTAGATAATTCAATGGAAATACATCATGCCCTTGTTCCTGCCTTTTACAGGATGTCATAGAAAACTATATGCAATAAAAATCCCTATCAGTATATCATTATCAACAAATCAACAAATTATTAGCACTATATACCAACAGTCAAACAATTAGGCTAGATTTTAACACCTAAAATTTTTCTTAATTAGTTTCTAAAAATCATCATAAAGCCTTTTTGTAGAATCCTAATGTTACTTTCCCCATGATAGAGCTCATCCAGTTTGAGTGTTGAAGATACCACCTATAGAACACCTCCCTACCCTAACCCTAGTGGAATATGTTCACTGGCTAATCTAATCTCACTGGTAAATAGTTAGAGAGATGGGATAATAAAAAAAAGTATGTCTTCAGAACTATAAGTAAGCATCGCCATTGTGTTTGTCTCGTCGAGACGAATCTAGTGATATAAGTTTTTACCCCAATTTGACTTATAGATCATAAGTTATGCTCCTTTGACTTTCTGACAAATCAAAAGGCGCCACGTATCAACCCTTCCACTTGAACTCACATGGCCATTCCGTGTAGCCAACCTTCCAACTCCAAACGATAGTTCGTTAGTGGTTGTTGACCCATTCAATGCATGTTGAATCTCAACTTCTTACCCAGGCTACAACCTTCGGGCATTACCCGACTATAACCATGGAAAATTTTAGGGGCTAATATTCGCCCAGTGGGCTAATTTTCCATTATTTTTCCACAAAAAGATTCGCCAATTTCCATTTTTATAAAAGATGATTCGCCCAAATTTTAGAATATAAAATTAATTTACCTTAAAAATCGCCAACGTTATATAGAGACTATATATAAAATGATTATAAATTTGAATAATTTTACAAATATATCAATAAACTTTTTATAGTTTTCATATTAGGGATTAGTGAGATTCGCCAATGTTTTAAAGTTCAAGAAAATTTTCCATCCTTAAAATTTTCCCTGACTATAACTCTTGAGCACACTTCGTTAGTTTCCTCTAGGGTTGAAACCTCCGCTATAACCCCTGCTACCCTGGCTTCATTTCCCCGGAAATTACTCCCAGGTGTACCCCGGATGTTTCTTACGATGCACATATGATTATTCCCTCTAGGGTGGCCTTCCAGGGTCAAACCTTTGTGACACCTACCCGGTTCCATTTTCCCGACAATTAATCATAGGCATACCTCAGATGTGTCTTCCAGTGCACGTCTGATTATTCCCTCCAAGGTAATTTCTATGGCCTATACCTCTAGGTGTGTCATCCTTCCACCCTTCCCTTTTACGATAAAGCACCCTCTTTACCTTCATCTTGTTGCCTCCATGATGGGGCTTCTTATCAGGTCATGTAGAGAAGGTTAGGTGGCCAAGTCTATAAGGATAGGGTTAAGCCTGAGGTTGCAACCACACCACTCAAATCACAACTTTTCCATGGCCTGAATTAAGGAGGCCTTACTAGATCATGAGCAACATGCTTGATCATCAATCTGATGATTTTACATAAAGGTTTCCCCCCTTCTGACACTATGCGCTATTTACCATGGAGTTTCATCGTGGCTTAGCCACAATTGTTCTACAAATGTCTTGAATTTCATCAGTGCTCTACCATGGCCATTAGAGCTTGCTAAGAAACCCACTAATGCTATCCCTCTTAATCTTACAACAAGATTCTCCTTTCGATATCTAAGAGTTTCATAAGGTAATAATAAGGCTACCAGGAGATCAGTTCTCCTCAAAGATCCACACACCAAGGTGCACCCTAGGGTTTGCAGGAACTTGGCCAACAAGGTTGTGATGCTTGTCAAGAACCTCTAAGGAATTTGGTTATTAGCAAGGACTTGTGGTCTATTCCTTCGAGCGAGGTGATGTTTCCTGGAACATTGTGGCTATCACCAGCCAATTAGGCAAGAATATTCCACACTATCTCATCACCAGGATATGACATGGACTATGGTGTCTAGCATGAGGAGGTTCAACACCAAAGAAAATAGAATGAGGGTGCATTCTGCTAAGAATGCAAGGCTGGAAAAATCAGGTCAACCCAACCTGTAAGGTTGACCCCCAATCATGGGAGTTCATAGAACCTTTGAACCAAGTCCTAGTTCTAGTGAATATGCATACCCATCATCATGGCACACACTACAACAAGCTAAAGATGCCCTTCATGTAAATCACATATTAATAAGAATAAGGGATTAATAAAGTACTCAACATTACCACGTTGTAAAAATAACCATACCATTGCAAACTATCTTCAATGTAAGCATCATATTATAACAAGAAGAAGTCATATTCTAAATATATATGTAAACTAATCAACCCTCTTATGAACTATTACAGTGCCTTTTATATTATGCATTGTCCATCAGTTAATTGTGTCGCAGTAAAAATACAATCATGTATTTTCCTTGTGCATAGAAACACCATTTCAACCAAAAATGTAACATATAGTCATGTATTTTCCTTATGCATGGCATACCATTTCAACTAGAAATGCAAAAATACAATCATTTATTTTCCTTGTGCATACAACACCATTTCAACTAGAAATGCAACATACAATCATGTATTTTCCTTGTGCATGGCACACCATTTCAACCATAAATGAAAACATACAATCATTATCATGTAAAGGATTCATAAAAGTACTTATAGTATGAAATTTCAGGGAAACTGAGTCAGGGACTATGACTCTCCACCCAACTATAGATAGTTACATATGATCCTCACTTGCAGTTATCACCCTCAAGACATATTTCGGAGACTAACATGGGTTTCTCAAGGTATTGTGTACCAAATTATGGTTGATATATGGACTTTAGAGGCTATCCTCCCTCCACCCACCAACCCAATAGCAGTTCTCATGGAATCTAGAGGTTTGTTGCCTCCACCTTCAATTGTTCAACAATTAAAAACTCCAAGGAATAAGAGACTTCACCTCCACCCTGAAACACAATGGTTCCACCCACTAAGGAAATCCATAACCCATTGTTAACTAGTCAAATAAGAAAAGGAGACTCCAGAACTTCCTGCTAAGAATCCAAGAGCTGAACCTCTACCCAGGTTGTCAAGGGATTCCAAATAAAACCCATCTCCACCCTCCATCCCCCTAGGTGTCCCGAGGTTTACCCTCACCTGAAGAAGTTTCTCTTGTCCCCTATTGCTCAACTAGAATAAACAACTCCTTTCTGAGACCTGGATTAGAACAAAAGAGTTCCTTTGCTTGTGCTTCTCCGTAGTGGTCTTCCCTACCCATTCTCATTCACATTAGTTAATTCTACCTTTTTTCCTCACAGTCGATCTCCCTCCTTTGTTCTTGGTTCTCCTTTTTCTTGTCTACAGTGATTCTTTTCTTTTTTTGAGTTCTTTTCCCAATCCATGGTTGGATAACCTATGACATATGACATTACCAACAGATCTTTCCAACCAATGACAAGTGAGTCTCATACTCCTCTACCTCAATTAGTTAATGTGGTTCAACAAATCCCATTAACTTCCTCCTCTTTCCAGTGCCATGCACTATATGGGTTCTCATTAAAGTTGTCCCTTTGCTATCTTGTTCCTTGCCCCAAGAAACATGGGTTATGTACCTTTTTTGCAAGCCATTACATTAAGAGCACCAGTGCCATTAATAATCACAACAACCAACCTTCAATGGTTGTCTTCAAACAATCCAATTTCTCTTGCAGCAATTAAACTAAACATCTCAAGAAAACAACCACCCAGTCCCTAGAATCCATGCCCCTTCAACCCATAATTCTTTTATGAAAAATATTTACATTACAAGATCAGGTTGAGAAATTGTGGTTGTCACAAGAATCCCTTTTAAGTGGAGATAGATGTAGGTGGATATGCTATGGGAGAGGTCTTCATGAAAGGAGGTAAACCAATATTTTGTCATTATGAAATGTTCCATGGCAAAGTCTTGAACTATCCTACATATGAAAAGGGAACTCTATACTCTGGTTCAAGCTTTGAAGAAGTGGAAGCACTATTTGATATGTAGGGAGACCACCATCCACATTGATTACCAACAACTATAATATTTTAAATCCCAAAAAATACGCTTGAACAAGATAGATACTACAAGTGGGTGAAATTTTTATAGCAATTTCCTCTTATCATCAAATATAAGAAGAACAATATTAATGAGTTGACAAACATGCTCTCAAGGCCACCCACATCAAAGATCATAGCTTTTGATGCTCTTATGCACATCAAAAATTTCACCCATGATGTATAGAAAGAGGAATCCATAGAATATGAGGACTTCAAGGATGTATTCCAACAACCATAAAGCCAAGTTTGCTTAAAAGAATGTGACAACAAAGTTGACTATCATTCCAATATGGGTTACTCTACAAATTAGATAAGCTCTATAATCTGAAAGATGAAATATTGCAACTTATTAGAAAAGTTCACACCTCTAAAGTTATACATTTTTGTAGAAACAAGAAAAGGGCCAACCTACAAAAATATCTATATTGGTCCAAAATCCAAGAAGGTGTAGATCAAATTACTAGAGGATGCATAATTTGTTGTGCCAACAAGCCAAGCAATAGGAAGCAGAATTTTCTAGCATCCCTTACCTACACCTACTAGAGCATGGGAACACATTTCCATGGATTTAGTAGGTTTTTTTCCAAAAGCTAAGAGTGGGTGACTTAAATATCAATTTTTGGCAGTTGAAAAGTTTAGTAAGATGTTCATCCTCATGTTTTATTAAAAGACCATCAATGGACAAGAGGTAGCAATTGTGTTTTTTGAAGATATCTAGGTGCACTTTAGGATTCCAATGAGTATAATCTCAAATAGAGATAATAGATTTATGAATGACTTTTGAACTACACTTTGAGAGAATATGGATACTGAGTTGAAGAGATCCACAGCGTTCAATCTACCAATTTTCATCAAATGGTGTTTTCTTTTTTTGGTGGGGGCCACGAGGGGTCAGAACTTTGTGAACAAAATTTCTAGCATCTTAGCATCATTTTACACATCAAGAAATTTCCAATAGTGAAAATATCACCACAATCACAATTCGTATGAGGAAGTTATTCCTCTTGCTAATTGACTTATCCTATTAACCAACATAGTATTGAGTGGATGTCACATTAATGGCCATTACTCACACATGTGGAGCTAGTAAGATATGCATTTAAAAATATTCTAGAAGGTACAAAACCCAAACCCTCACTAAGATTTGAGTCCCTAACCCTTACCCTATTGTTAAATACTACACTACTAGGAAAAAGGGTTATATTCTTATTGTATTATTCTACTATTTCATAGTTGACCAAAGCAAGGGAGTCAAACATTGGAGTAGCACATAGGCAGTTCACCATCTTTGTATTTGCATTTTGAGTTTGAGAAGAAAAGAACAAGGCATAGTCCTCATTTCTCACTAGGCCTTCCTAGATTGGGTTTCCTTGTGTACATCTCATGTCCATTGTGTGGACGGTGTGGTATTTATTCTATATTTTTTGTACTTTCAATGTTTATTTATCTTAATATTTTTTGTGCTATGCTAGTAACATTAAATTTGAATATTAAGTAAATCACTACATAATAAATGGTTTGCATAAACTTTTAAGCTTTGTCATGATAAAATTTTCTAGTGGAATGACTATGACAGATCAAAAATACATATGGAAGTTTTTAATAGGATAATTGGTTTTCTAAAGTCAAAAATATTAGTGTTGGGATGAGGTCCCCGAGGTCATTTTGGTCAAGTTTTGGGTCAATTTTGGAATATCTTTTTGTAACGAAAGTAAAGTCTCCGTGAAATGTGGAAGCGGAGTGTGAAGCTAGTATGATTCAAAGGGACTTTAGTCCCTTAGGTGGGTAGGTGATAGAGTGGTTTTGAGACCCACCCATGGTCCGCAGACCATGGCATTGTAAAGAAAATGCTATACATAGATTATTCATAGCAAGTCTTAAGAAGTATCTAATAGAAAATAATTATTGTAAGGCAAGGCACTAAAGCAGGAAAGATTTGTTTCATGTACTTAGGTGAAAGGGGAAGGCTCCTGCAGTTGAGTGCGCAGAGACCTTGGTAAGTCCGTAGGCTGAGTGTGCAGGCCCCTGCAGCTGAGTGCACGGGGAAAAGAAGCCTGTAATTGAACGATTATACTTAATAAAGATTGTTTTGAGCTGAATCTGGTGCATCTGTGTCTTATTATTTACTTCTGCAAAATTTATGTATCTTCGCTCTGTGTTATGATTTGCATGAATTAATGCTTGTTTAATGTGTAAAAGTAGTAGAACTATAATCTTTATGCAAGATAAGTATAATTAGAAACCTTCATGAAGATCTGGAAGCTGTTTAGATATATTTGCAGTAGTTATCTGTTCAAAAGGGTTAAAGGTACGCGAAGGTAGATCTAAGCCATAAGGACTGGAAGAACACATCACACGGGCCTCTGTAGGTAGAAACCTGGTTCTAGCATCCCCCAATACTGCTTTGGTGAGACTACAGTCTGTGCTACATGGGTTGTTGCTGAAAGGGATAGCAGTTAGGGTTTTGTTGGTTGGTGCAGATAATGTTGAACTTGGATCAGGCCCCATCAAGTCAACAAATGGTTCTATTGTCAGGACTGAAATCTATCTGAGGAATGTGTGATGTCAAATAAGTGGTTCCCTACTAAGAAGGAAATTAAGAAGTGGATTTATTAGAAGTTTCACGCGTTTGCAACTCAGGAAAACAGAAACTCGTGGTTATCCAAGGAATAGTGGTTGAATAGATACTTGTACACAGACGAGACAAAAGCCTTCTTTTGTTTATTTCCTTGTGAACTACACGAGTGGTTGTCTAGGCTAGCGGATAGTTAGGGTACCTGGAGGCTTGACAACCCTATTGTGTGGACTCCAGAGTTGGTGAAGTGCTTGGATGCTTCAAAAAATAACCTCGCACAGTAAGTTGACCACTGGATTGATCGTATCTTAGGAGGATTCGTCACTGAGCTCACGATTGACACGACTATCAGCTATAGCGAAGAAGAATTTAGATTCTTCAAGGGACTGCGAGGTAAGTACTTAAAATCTCTGAAAACGTGGATTAAGATGATGTTGTGTGAACAAAGGGTTATGTCATTACCTTGATGTTTGGGACTATGCCAAGCAAAAAACCCTTCAGAAGGAACGGAGAACCAGGCTCTGAATACAATCCAATGTTAGGATCCTCTTCCAGCAACGACGAAGGAACTATTCTGGGTACACCACGAAGTGCACTACAGTTGGTAAGTCAGGGTATCATAGGGATACCTATTCCATCCACTCCACCTCCACCTCCACCTCCACATAAACCATTCAACATGGAGAGCATAATGAAGATGCTAATCTTTAAAGGGGTAGGAAGCGAAGACCCCGAACAAATCTGGTTCATTGTAAATGTTGTGTGGATAGCGCAGCAAATTAGTGATGATAATATAAGGAAAGCGCGGCTGGTCACAACACTGTAGGATAGGGTGTTGACCTGGTATATCAAGTTCTGTCGAGATAGACCTAGTGCGATGATGGCAGAGACTCAGTAGGTGTTGAACAATGAGTTTAAGAAGCCTAAGTCTCAGGCGCAGTCTGTAACAGAGTTTAAGGAGATACAATAGAGGGTAAATGAGTCCGCGTGGGACTTTGATCAGAGGTTGAAGTGCCTGATATGATAGGCTAACATGTCAATCACATATTCTCAACATAGGTATTGATACATCACGTCTCTCCTTCCACATCTAAGATTACCATTATCGCAGTAGAAGATAGGAATGCAAGAAGAAGCTGTGGAGATCATGATGAGGTTGGAATCCTCACCAATGCAGGATACAAATGTTGGAGTGCAACAAATTTAGTCACAGATGGCAAGTCTACACATGGAGTTACAGAGTTTGAAGATAGGAAAGGATGCTCGGACCGAGGTGCACGCTAAAGTTTGGTGCATAAAATGTAAAGATAAGGGACATGATAAGGATCACTTCCATGTTTATCAAAATTATTTGATTGGAGGAGGCCTTGTGCCTTTGAAGCCCGAAAACACATCGAGACCAAGCATGGGAGTACCCTTATGGTGCACTATCTACCAGATAGCTAGGAAGCACGCGACTAATAATTTTCACCTCTTGCAAAAGTTTGTTCAAACACGCAGCAATTGTTTTGTACGTTTTGTAAATTGGTTGGACATGATGAGTGAAACTGTCGAAGCTATGAATTGATGATGGAGCAAACCCATACGTATTGTATGCAGGTGTAAAATCGGCTTCAGGATTAGGACGTGAGTGCAGTGCGTGGAGGATTTCAAGGTCATGGAAGAGGAAGAGGAGGAGAGGCTAGCATAGGTCGCAGAAAAATCATTTGTGGTGAAATAGGACATTTTGCGCGCAACTGTCAGAACCCAACGCATCCATCTTATTAATATTGCAGATAGTTGGATCACGTGATAGAATATTTCCCAGTGCTAATTGCCAAAATACAGGAGAAGAAGACACAACAACCTATACAAAACATACAGATGATGAGGGCATAGCCTCGTGAAGAAGACCATAACATCAAAATCATAATGCATAGTGGTATGGCCACAAGAGAAGATAAGGGAAAGCAGCCAGAAGCCAAGGATGGGTATGTAGGGCTACCGAAAAGGAAGCCAGATTTGATCTAAACCGGGATAGAAACTTTTATGGAGTCTATGTCAGGGAGTCAAGAGAAATCGGCTAAAAACAGAGAACTACAGGACGTGGATCCCTCACTATTGCCTACTTTTTTGAAAAATTGTATGAAGTTGTTGTGAGATAAGAAGGTAGTAGAAGGGCTCCAAGAGCTAATTGATAATTGTACGGGAAAAATTAAGACTCCTTCAGAACAACGCGTTGTAAGGAAACTAGGTAAACATAAGAAGCGGACAGGGCACGAGATGAGGCTGAGCATACAAATTGGAGAATATGAAATGGATAAAGTCATTTTAGATATGGGATCTGATGCAACGTACTACTTTAAGTAGACATGGGAGAGAGTGGGGAGACCTAAGCTATAATGGTCTCCTATACAACTACGCATGGCCAACTAACATAAAATCATTCCAATGGGGTGCATGTATGGGGTAACAGTCGATATTGAGGGAGCGAGCACTCTGGCCAATTTTGAAGTAATTGAAATAGTGGATAACAACAATCCTTACCATATGCTACTAGGAATTGATTAGTCCTTTGACATGGATGTCATAATTAATATAGAGAAGTGAAGGATGACATTTGAGAAGAAGACGCTTAGGGTTATCACGCCATTGGACTCCACTGAAGGAGTGCGCTACACTAAACCAGTCTGCGACTATGTGGAGGATGATGATGTAGATTAGATATACAAGATAACTATGCGTGATGAAGATTGGATCAATCCCACTACAGATGGGTGAATCCCATGTGATAGAGATAGCTCATGTGCCTCAGATTCAGATGAAGAACTCGAGCACTTGAAGAATTAGTTTGCACGAAGTTTCTATGCTATGTTGAAATATGATGACAAAATCGTTGCGATGTGTATCTACGGAGGTAAGGAATCTCTCAAATTATGATGTATTAAATGAAGTTAATTTATTTTTGGATGAGTTTGAAAGAGAGGTGCCAGAAGGACATCGATTCTAGGCACTTGATCTAGCGCTGCATGCTACGCCTACCTGTTGGTGGGGTATGCATAAGGATAGCATCGCTGATTAGAAGGAATATAGGAAAATATGAAGTTGAGGATCCACGGAAGATCAACATTCTAGAGACCGAGGGGAAGCGTGAGGTTGAAAGACCCAAAGCAACGAACCTTGATATAATAGAATCGTTTAAGACTAGGCAAGTAAACATTGGGTCCGACACACAGCCTAAGTTTGCAAAGATAGGTGATTATTGGGATGAAGATGCAGTTGATAAAGTGGTGGAACTGTTGCGTGAATACTAGGACTTGTTTCCTACCAAGTTATCAGACGTGAAAGGAATAGTAGGGAATCTAGGAGTGATGAAGATCACCTTAAAGCCCGATAGGAAGCCCATGAAATAGAGACCTTACCATTTGAATCCTAAGTATAAGGAGAAGGTGTGCAAAGCGTTGGACAAAATGTTGGAAGCTAGAATCATTGAGCCAATAGAAGAGTCTGATTCCGTAAACCTTACGGTTTTCCAGGAAAAGAAGAAGCAAGGTGAAATCAGGATATGCATAGATCTGAGAAAGATTAACGATACGTGCGTTCATGATCCATTTCCAACCTCGTTTACGTATGAAGTTTTGGAAAATGTTGGAGGGCATGAAGCTTATTTGTTCACTGATGGGTTCTCAAGATATCATCAAATTAAGATCGCGTCGAAGGATCGCAACAAGATGACCTTTGCGACAAAGCAGGGATGCTTCCAGTGCACAGTAATGCCATTCGGGCTAAAGAATGTGCTCGCAATCTTCTCAAGGGTTGTAATTGCAGCGTTTAAAGAGTTTGTTTAGAAACTTTTTGGCGAAATCCGATAATTGATCATTTGTCGATGCGTTTCGAACCAACTAGTGTGGTTCATCGTCAGGACAAGTTGAAGATACAGATCCAGTTTAGCGTGTTATATAGTCTAAGCAGAGACTCCAACG
>APFE030525706.1:15048-45210 GCA_000404065.3 Pinus taeda
AGCTGGCACAAGTCCACTAGGAGCTTAAGCCAACTTCTATGAGCTCTTAGAAGAAGCTTTTTAATTGATGGATGAAAGCTAACTCGAAGAAAGCTAATCTATTTGCGAAAAAGAGATTGAAAAAATGAAGGAAAGCGCAAACCCTAGCAAACCCTACTTCTACCAGCTAGTCCTACTGATTCAAAGATGAGAATGCAAACTACTGAAAGAGATGCCATTACTTCTATGAAGGTAAAATACATGTGTCTAGACTACCTCTGTCCTAAGAAAACATCTTTTTGTATTTTTGATTAAGTTGTTAGTTTCATCATGCATATGCTTTCACTGTTCTTTACTGTGTAGGGGTGGATCAAGGAGGAGAAATGCTTGGAAAAGGTTGGGAAGGTTCAGAGAGGGTCTAAGGAGTCCCTAACACCCTTCTAGAGAGTTTCACAAATTTTGGCTGTCAAGAAACCTCATTTGTGAGCTTCTACAGGAAGTCTGCAGGGGTTCTACAGGATGTTCAGGAATTTCTATAGGATGTTCAGAAGTTTCTACAGGATTTTTAAAAATTGGATTTTAGAGGATGGGTGAGTGAGGGAAGATGCATGAATGGATATGGAGGTAGGATAGGGGCTTGGAGTGACCCAGGGACTGGTGGATGGAGTGGTGAGAAGGTGTAGAATGCTGACTTGGCTCAAAGAAGGTTGAACAAATGATTTCACAACAAGGTAGGGTTACATGGGCAAAAGGACAAGTGTGAGACGAGGAACCTAGCTAGGAGATGGAAAAATTTTCTCTGATGAAGCTTAAGTGGATGAAAGAGTGGTAGAGATGCTCTGCACAATGTACATTCAACCGAATCAACAAAGTCTTACAAATAATCAAAGTCCTAGCTAATCTAATCTAACTGACAATAAAATGAATGAACAACAGCTTTATTTGGGAAGAAAACCATGTACATCAACTATTCAATGAAACATTTCAAAGATCTGAATCCATAACTAACTTCTGCAAATGAAAACAGTACACTAAGGATTGCATGGTCAAGCAAACTAGTGTTTTTGTTGGGACAACACGATTACTTCAACTCCAGCCCCTGATCCAATAAGGATGAGGTGAAACCGAAAGTGTTGTTGACCCTTTTCTTGGATATTTTTTGCTGTTATTATCCTACCAATCTATCTTAAACATTTGAAGCAATTTTATTCATAAACAGTGACCTATTTAATCAACACAACTAAATCTGCCTAACAGAAATACGTTTCAAATGTATAAAAGGAAAACAACGATGCATAAAGGAAAGGTAACATTACAAAAAGGAAGCCCTAGGCTCTCAGGTTGGGCCCAACCCTGAGAGCTATGGCTCCTATAGAAAACTCAGAG
Organism: Pinus taeda; assembly: GCA_000404065.3. Taxonomy (NCBI): domain Eukaryota; kingdom Viridiplantae; phylum Streptophyta; class Pinopsida; order Pinales; family Pinaceae; genus Pinus; species Pinus taeda. The sequence goes on from APFE030525706.1 coordinate 16,414, forward strand.
TTGATATAAAATTGGACTGCTTCTCATTATCAAAAAATAGTCATAAGTCAAGAGTTATGCCAAAATGGCTACAAGATAACAAGCTAAAGCTAACAGCAGTGTAGTGCAAAATATGCAATGGTTTCAAAAGTCCCTTACGAAGGCTAAGGCCTTAACGTTTATACACCACGAGGGCCCTAGCTGGCCTCCTAAATCTATGGGACTTGGCTGTCCAAGCTGTGAGTAGATAGCCCCTTCCAAAATCTGCTTGGTTGCCTTCTAGATCCGGTTTTGGTGGCCTTTGGAGCTCGGAGTTGGGGGTGAAGATCTCGAGGAAGGGCTATTTAATGTCATAGACAACCCCCCTAAAAATCCTCACCTCAAGCTTGGCTGTCTTCTAGCCCATGATTGCTCTGTTTTGCTCCAACATGTGTTAAAAAACCTGAAATGAGCACGTGTTAGCCACCTAGGAAGAGTGACTACCCTTATTCATACAAATGACATAAACATACTGAAAAATAATGCATAAGCTATGAAAAATGAAGGATTGAACAAGGACTAAACAAGGATAATTAGGCCAAATGAGCCCAACAAGTTACCAAATTTGGGGCTCATCAGAAACCATCAGTAATGTCAATGGTCCACAAGGTACAACCAGTACAAGTCACGAAGTGTGAAGAATGATCTAGATTCGGACACTTGTGAAATACCCGATCAAAGGCCAATGATGCAAGCTTGTCATTGAATGCGAAGAACTTGCCATTGAAGCATATAAGATCCAAGGTACCCAAAAGTAGTCTTTAGATCAACTTCCTAGATAATGAGTTGATGTCAACAGGAAGTGATCCATCACAAAAGGGCCATAATATTTCCCACATCAATGATGCGAGACAAAGGAACAAGATGAAGATGGATGAAACAAAGAATCAGAGGAGGATGTGAGGGTGCAAACTGCAAAAGGATTAAGCTCTTGAACATATTGGCAACACAACTCTAGAATGCGGCAACATTTTGGTACTAAGGGATCGAAGGTCATGCAGAGACAGCAGGTATCAAATGGAATAAGGAAAAATGAAGAACCCAAATCCTAGAAGGCGAATGACGAAGTGACTGAAGAATGACAATTGGTCGATAGTCACAATTCTTCCATCATGTGGAAAACAGACCCCACAGAAAAGTGAAGAAACAAGAGCCCCCATGACATAAATATAGTCACGGCCAAGGAGAAGACTAAAATCTAATGCACCTTGGATGACCATCACATCTATGCAGACGGTTTTACCTCCCAAAGTCATAGGGAACTTTGAAAGGATCCCTAAGTGTTGATTGGTTCCTCTGTCGAAAGCCAACAGATTCTGGGTGACAGACACAAGCTGTTGGGAGCCCAAAGTTTGCCAAGTAGTGGAGGGCATGAGATTGACAAACGCACCTTCATCCAAGAGAGTGCCAGGTACTACCATATTACAAGAATGTACTGTGATCTGGAAAGGCACATAAGAGGGGAGGCAAAAAGCAGTCAAATGACTCCAATCGAAGGAAACAACAAAACTACTTGGTGGGGGTATCATACGATTGCCCCCATGCTCTGTAGGAATCGAAGAAGGACTCTCTTGATTAGCCGAGACAGGAGAGTCACTTTTTGATTCAGGAGAATCTGATGAGATGAGAAGAACATGAGTAGTATTATCATTATGCTCTCTTGGAACATAGTGAACAACTGGTGGTGAAACCAAGTCGACACTCTTTCCGACCAATGGTTGGTCTAGAATAGACCTAACAAAGTCAAACTCAGGAAGAGAGGGATTGGAAAGAGATGAATCCAAGTCATTCTCTTTGCCAGTCTGGGGAGGATCAGAAGAAAGCCTCTGATAACCAATGAGAAGTTGGGGCTCAGGAACTACCAGGTTTTCAAAACATTGGAAGCTTTATCCATGAGAGGATAAAGGTGAAGAAGATGTTTGCCTTCACATAGCCTATAGGGAAATCAAATCTTCCCTTTCTTCTTACCATCGCTAGCTAAAAGTACAACATCGACATGATTGCCAGAGGTCGATGAGGATGATCGATCCTGAATCTTAGACCATACCTCCAAGACTCTGGGAATGCCAGGACAATCTTGGAGGAGATGATCACCCTTGCACAACTTACAAGGAAATTTGACCTTCCGTGGAGGATCAGAAGGTTTTTCTACCAGAGGTGCACTCAGAGCAATAGTCACACGATTAGCCTCTCGCTTATCTAACCTTTCCTTCTTCGTCTTCCTATTCTTCTTCTTATCCTCCTGGTTACTGGATTTAGAACTTTCACGAGGCGAAGTAGAGGGGGAGGGTGAAGAAATAGGGGAAGAAGGCAAAGGGTCAACCCTAAAATCATCTGGTCAGGAGTCAAATGAAGGATACGGTGAAACAGGAGTCAAGACGCTTGAGACCACCAAGGTTGAAAACAACCAAACAGGTAAACCAATGGTTAACCCAGGCAAGGACAACGTTGCCATATACGGAGCACCAACATTTCCAAAATAAGGAAAAGGACCAGGATTCCCATCTGAGGGGAGACCTTGATTGGTATAATCTAGAAATGTTGCCATGGAATCCACCTTGAAAGGGATGCTAACTTTAACCAGGAATATTTCGTGGGCAGTTAATTTTATGACATCGAAACAAAACTATGCCTTTTCATATTTTAAGAGTTGAGAAAAGGACGAAAGATGACTCTATCACTTTCGAAGTTTAATGAGCTTGAAAGGAAAAGTGCTCAGATGATCCTTTTACTTTTAAAGAGTCGAAAAGGAATGAAAGTGACAACTCGAGAGTACTAGACAAGAGGTTTACTAGACAAACCATAAAACTGCATATACACCTTGGTAATAAAATGAAAGAGAAATGAATAAGGACTTTTCGTACGGTAGTCAATCTTTCTGAATGTTGTGTTCGATGCGTTACAATTTGTAAGGTGGAAAACTCAGCTTCCTATGGATAATAGGATGATAACCTAGTGGGGTCTCCCAATATATACTCGGTTGTATGGGGAGCACAAATCCGTATCAGTACCTATTGAATCACAAAAGGAGGAATCACCCAACCTTAGTGAAAACAATAGTAACTAGGTTTAACGATGTCAGAACACGTCTTTAGCCTAGTCCTCTTGATATGTGAGGGTTAAGTTCCAATGCGTTTTTAAGTTCATTCAATAGATTTTAACAGTTAATCTTGAATTAAGTCTCGATTTCAAGGCCTTACCGAATGTATTTCAACAATTTCTAGGATGCAATTACAATGAGTAAAAAACCATTCCTTTTGATGAACAACTACCTAAATGAGGGAAATGAGTTCATTTCCAAGCAAATGAAAACAATAAGAAGCAAATGCAAGAACATTTGTGCATGCAAGCAATCCAATCACTAGGAAACAAAATGCATCAATTTGCTTATCTTGCAACTACTATGATGAAAAATGAAAGACTTGAAATTTGCTTTTAAATTTCTCAATCATGAAAAATCCACTAATGCAAACATGTTTTCACTTTCATATGCTAGATGAGTGCAATGTTTTTTATTTTTGGGACTTAATGACAAACAAACAAATGCAAGCCTAACTGATCAAAACAAATGTAATCTATGTTCGATAGTGAACGGAAATCAAATCAACACAACAAACTGGTTCGATGATCCAATCACTACAAACCAATCAAAAAGGATAGACAAGTAGTAAGGAAACAACCACATAACAAGTCAATCAGATGGTTGTGGACGTAGTTCAAAATCTTGGAAGGACAAGTAACCCAAAACAAGTGACTTCTTGACGAAATCATAAAATACTTAGGTCACATAGCCTAAACACCAAAACTCATACAAACGGAACTAAGAAGGATATGCCTTAGCAAACACAGTCAAAAAAAGCTTGATAAGATGTGAGAGACAACAACAAGCTACACTGGCCTATTCAGGAGGCAGGGTTGTGAAAAGCAACCCTATAGGAATCATCGTAGGGGTCAGACTAGCAACATGAGATGAAAGCCAAATCATCGCAGGCATGACATTAGAAACTCAATGACGTCGTTGCAAGAATACACCTGTCTTAGGCAACGGTCTGATTTCAGGAATTGTCGCAGCTGTATGATGGGATATCTGCGACGTACATCTTGGTCAAAGAGGACAGGGGTGATTCATCGTAGCTGTTAAGAGCTAAACAACGATGATCTCAATAGATAAGGAAAACAAGGCAAAAGCCACTGAAAGACACCAGGCTTATCACTCAGACAGTGAGGTGGACTACTAGATCAACTCAAGCGATCCAAAACACAGATGGCTCAGTCCTAAAACAAAGAGACACTATGTAATTCAATCAAAAGCAAATCAAGAGCAAAAACAAGAGACAACACACAAGATTCCCCGGCGGAGTCGCCAACTTGTGATGTAGGTAAAGTTTCCTTTGCAGACAAAGGCAACCCCTCCAGCCCTAGAGTGGGTCTAGTCATAGAAAAACAAATGCAACAGCTAATTCCTTAAATAGTCATTGTTGAAAGAGCTTAACTTATGCCGGTGTTTGATGTAGTCTTCGTTATGCTGCTCCAGCTATCGTTTTCTTCTCCTTAATGAGTGGTTCATCTGAACAACATAAGAGAACAATAAAACACATAATAGAGCACAACAATGAACTATTCACTTACAGAGTCAAGGAACCATAAGCTATCAAATATATTTCATATAAGATATAGGAAGTAACCATTGAAAGTATTAATATGAGCAAAAGTAAAGATTACAACCATGCCTTGATGTTGCAAGCTTCCTTGAAGGGTCCAACCGATATGTCTTTGTGAGCATTCACTCTCAAAGGTCTCCCAGAAAGGCTAATGATTCTCTATCTCACCCAAAAGCACTAGTATAAGGCTAAGGCAATCACACTAACAATCCACATCCATTTGATAGACTATCAACAATTCACATTGCAAGCTATCAATCCAACACCAAGAACTGGCTAATTTGCTCACACTAAAAAGCTAGCTGATCATAGCAATGGAGGATGCTTTTATAAGAGGAGGAACCTCCATAAATGAGGGAGAGGAAGCTTATATTCATGGGAGGTTACCCAAAAGGCAAAACCACCATCTCAAATGAGGAAAGGCAAACTCCCTTGACCCAACAACCAGTTCCAGAACCACCCAAAAGCATTATGTTTGAACTAATTCACCATATCTGGGTCGTCGATGTTAGCTCTGCTACATGTTGCTGATTTTCAAAGAGTGGAAGTAAGGTTGGTTCTTGGTTTCTTGCTCAGAAGAGGTCTGCACCGGTTATCGTCCTCCTTCTCCTTCACCTTGCTTACTCCCTTTCACCCCGCTACCTCTGTTTTTCCCTTGACTTCCGACGATGCGATATTGCGATGCAATTTAATCGCTATCGTAAATCGCATCCATGTGTGTATAAAGGCCATGCCCCTTGACTTCTGCCGATGTGATATTGCGATGCGATCTGATCGCACATCGCACATCGCCCAAAATTATCAAAAGAAAAACCCGATCCGATGACTCCCGTCGCACCCAATAAAGTGACTCGTTCGATAACTCCTCCGCCGTCTGATCACTCTCGACAAGATCGAACGGCCTTCGCTCATTTCACGCTCACTCCCAATACCTCTAGTCAAGCGCTCCCCGCCATCCATCCGTGCGATCCAACGGTGATTGCTCCTCCTGTCCCCGCAAACTAACCATGCATTAACTCGCGATCAGAGTGGTTTTCCACTCGTCACATCCACCACGCATCGCCCGATGACTCGCATCGCTCGCCCACGTACCTTTACTGCTTCCCTCCCAAAAGCGATGCGATATATACCGCTTACCGCCCATTTTATCGTCCCCTCTCGTTATCTCCCGTGCTACTCTTCTGCCTGATGGCCGTCGGATCTGTTCGCCTGCGATATGATGGCTCACGTTTGTTTGCTCCCACTTGCGCTCGATTCTTCTCGCCAACAGATCTCTGCCCTCCATTCACGTGATCCAACGACTGATATCTGTTTCGCCATGCAATTAAATCGTCCATAGCATGTCCCATGCATCAAGGAAGAAGGTGGCCAGTATTCACCACTCTGCACAGTTAATCTGCAACCACCACATTTAATAAATAGGATGGCTGAGAAGGGAAACGACCAGCCTTGAGCAGATAAACACATTTATCAGTTATGGAGCTTCTTTCATACAACACTCCACCTGCTCGAGAAGGACAACAGAGCACTAGAGAACGTCAAATTCATTCATTAAAGCAAGCAGATTGTAGCAGAGACTCCATCAGAGAGTTAAAGCAGTTGGTGGTCCATTATGACCCCTCCACGCATAGAACAACAGAATATCTTTGTTATCAAACTCTATATATACCCAGAAAACAGATGTAATCTAGGGGATGGGTTGATGGTTGTTGTTTGATGTAAGGTTCAACTTCTGGACACTGTAACTACTTTGATACTTGGAGTGTCTGGTCTTAATTTTCAACTAATACAAGCTTCTTTTGTTGTTAATTGCTCACTTTCCACTTCTATTCTATTCTAGGTTGTGCCTGTTATGCATTTGTTCATGTGATCTTGATATTTAGCATTAGAGGGGCTGTCATCCCACCTCTGTGTTGAAGTCTAGTATGTATCATTGAATGTGTTATGCAGGTTTCTGTTTACTTAGTGCTAGAGAGCTGTCATCATGTCTGTGCATTAGGAAATAGATTTGCAGACCTCTTTACTGGTTGCAGTCGACCATCACAGGGTCTTGTGCATCTACTGGTATGGTCAGTATTCTCCATACTCACCTAATCCTCAAACTGTGAGTAATTGGTGGTCTAAAGCCTTGTAGTCTGGGGTTGTTCACCCATGTCTGGAGTTAAGCATAGTGGAAGTGGTTATCTGGCTTGAATAAGCATCATTCTTCCATTCACCCATTTCCCACATTATGTTGAGTCTGTAATGTTCCCGAGCATCTCTGAGATACAACCTAGGAGAGTTTCTTAGGGTGATAACATTAATTGGCGCCATTGCCGGGGAGAGGAGATTGAAGCTCAGCTTCCCTGGGAGACGACACAGTTCCAAGCTTTGATGATAGACAAAGTTTGGACACATTTCTGGTTTTAATCATCTATCTAGCGACTCCACTGGAGGAGGACCAACCTTTGGCGACTCCACATTATAGTCCTGGCTCAGTTTGTGAGGCATACTCAGAGAAATCCTCAGAAATCACCAGCTGTTCCAGTGCCTGACCCTGAGAAGATTGTCAATTTGAAGAAAATATCACAGAAAGGAGCATCAGGATCAGGTGAGCCCAAGAAATCTTATGTGTCTCTGCAAGAGAAGGTTATAGTTGAAAATATTCAATTTGAAGATCTAGAGCCTATCATTGCTAGTGAAAAATCACCTTCAGAGATTCATAAAGCTCCTTGTTCATTTAGTTCCCCTTTGGATCTCGGTCTGAAAAAAGCATCCCATACAGTCCATAAGATGAGAGGATATAAAGAGGGGATGAAGTATAAGCCATCTCTACCTGATAAGGTCAAATGCCCTAAACTTTTTGAGGTAGATGGTCAAATAAATCCAATTTTGCAGATCCTTGATGAACCGACTGATAGGCCAACTGAGAGAAGGGGGAACAGTTTTGATGGTCTAGTAGATGGCCAATTTTTGAAGATTTAGGTTGTTTAAGGTTTTTGAGCCCTAATGATTGTAAGAATGTTCTTTTACAGGTTTTAGCGTAGACTTAATTAGACTCCATGCCCAATGGAATACTAGGCAAATGTTTTTAAGCTTGTTTTGTATGAAGGCATTGGTCTGCAGTTCTTGAGACCTCATAGGGAGGATCTCATCCCCAGAAGGAGCCAGTGTTAGCTCTGCTACATGTTGCTGATTTTCAAAGAGTGGAAGTAAGATCGGTCCTTGGTTTCTTGCTCAGAAGAGGTCTACACCGGTTATTGTCCTCCTTCTCCTTCACCTCGCTTACTCCCTTTCACCCTGCTACGTCCGTTTTTCCCTTGACTTCTGCCGATGTGATATTGTGATGCGATTTAATCACTATCACAAATCGCATCCATGTGTGTATAAAGGCCACGCCCCTTGACTTCCGCCGATGCGATATTGCGATGCAATCTGATCGCACATCGCACATTGCCGAAAATTATCAAAAGAAAAACCTGATCCGATGACTCCCATCGCGCCCGATAAAGCGACTCATCCGATCACTCCTCCGCCATCCAATCAGTCTCGACAAGATCGAACGGCCTTCGCTCATTTCACGCTCACTCCCGATACCCCTTCTCAAGCACTCCCTACCGTCCATACGCGCGATCCAATGGCGATCACTCCTCCTACGCCCGCAAACTAACCACACGTTAACTCGCGATCACAACGGTTTTCCTCCCGTCACATCCACCACGCGTCGCCCGATGACTCGCATCACTCGCCCGCGTACCTTTACCGCTTCCCTCCCAAAAGCGGTGTGATACATACCACTTACCGCTCATTTTACCATCCCCACTTGTTATCTCCCATGCTACTCTTCTGCCCGATGGCCGTCGGATCTGTCCGCCTGCGATCTGATGGATCACTTTTGTTTGCTCTCGCTTCTGCCCGATTCTACTCCTGCTTTCACTCGATTCTTCTCGCCAACAGATCTCTGCCCTCCATTCACGTGATCCAATGGCTGATATCTATTCCGCCATGCAATCAGCTTGTCCATAGCCTATCACGTGCATCAAGGAAGAAGGTGGCCAGTATTCAACACTCTGTGCAGTGAATCTGCAACCACCACATTTAATAAACAGGATGGCCAAGAAGGGAAAGGACCAGCCTCGAGCAGATAAACACATTTATCAGTTATGGAGCTTCTTTCATACAACACTCCACCTGCTCGAGAAGGACAACAGAGCACCAGAGAATGTCAAATTCATTCATTAAAGCAAGCAAATTGTAGCAGAGACTCCATCAGAGAGTTAAAGCGGTTGGTGGTCCATTATGACCCCTCCATGCATAGAACAACAGAATATCTTTGTAATCAAACTCTATATATACCCAAAAAACAGATGTAATCTAGGGGATGGGTTGATGGTTGTTGTTTGATGTAAGGTTCAACTTCTAGAGACTGTAACTACTTTGATACTTGTAGCGTCTGGTCTTCATTTTTAGCTAATACAAGCTTCTTTTGCTGTTAATTGCTCACTTTCCACTTCTATTCTATTCTAGGTTGTGCCTGTTATGCATTTGTTCATGTGCTCTTGATATTTAGCATTAGAGGGGCTGTCATCCCACCTTTGTGTTGAAGTTTAGTATGTATCATTGAATGTGTTGTGTAGGTTTCTGTTTACTTAGTGCCAGAGAGCTGTCATCCTATCGGTGCATTAGGAAATATATTTGCAGACCTCTTTACTAGTTGTAGCTGGTCATCACAGGGTCCTGTGCATCTGCTGGTGTGGTCAGTATTCTCCATACTCACGTAATCCTCAAGCTGTGAGTAATTGGTGGTCTAAAGCCTTGTAGTCTGGGGGTGTTCACCCATGTCTGGAGTTAAGCATAGTGGAAGTGGTTATCTGGCTTGAATAAGCATCATTCCTTCCATTCACCCATTTCCCACATTATGTTGAGTCTGTAATGTTCCTGAGCATCTCCGAGATACAATCTAGGAGAGTTTCTTGGGGTGATAACAGTCGCGAGTCAAACACTAAGACTCAGAGACGACATTGCAAGGCAACAATTTATTCAGAGCTATCATCGCAATCAAGATACTGATGACTTGCGACGATCCCCAAAATCCGACTGTCGCTAAGAATAGATGTACTCTTGTGACGGTGTCACGAGGTTCTTGTTTACTCTGGGCTATCATCATAGGCAGAATACTAATGTCTTGCGACGATCTTGAAACAAGGGTAAAAAGGGTCAACTTCAGTATTAATGAACATGGTTAATCTTCTTGAGTGATTTGGAAAATGTGGACACATATTTTGATGTATGAGACAAAGCATATGCGATCCAGGGACCGACTTTACTCGAGATTAGGGGACACGGGGTCAGTGACAAAATATTGTGTAACAAGGATGCCGTGGGGTGGCGGGGTGGTGGCCCGCCACGATTTTAATATATTTTTTCGGTTTTGTAATAACCATTGGTTGTTTTTTATTTTGTCTAAAATAAGGGTTTTTAGACAAATTACGTTTTTGACAAATTCACCCATCCCAGTGGCTAGATTCCATGCGCCAGGTCTTGGTCAATTTGTAGGATCATTAAGCCTGACCCACATGCCTATTTTATCTAGCTCTATCTCCCTCATACGAGTTCAAATTGGAATGTCATTCACACTGTTGGATTCAGGATGATGAACACTTTAATTTGGTCATGGTTCGAGAGCAATCTGACCAATATGAATTTTGAGCTATTATAAGACCTCTTTGACCTCTGAGCATCTCTGGAGCCACCTGGATCAAACTTATTATAGTATTATTTGAATTCATTTGAGAAATACTCTCCACCATTATCTATTCTCAAGCACTTGAGCAATTTGTTAGTTTCTCTTTCAACAACAACATGGAATTTTTGAAATATTTCAAACACTTAACTTTTAATTTTGCTAGGGTAGGCCCAAACCTTCCTGGATGCATCATCTATAAATGTTACAAAATGATGCTCCTCCAAATGACTTAATGTTAACAGGCCCAAACAGATATTAGTGTGTCAATTCTAACGATTTCTTATTTCTGCCATAGCCACCTCTAAAGAGTGAAGCCCTTCTTTGTCTACCATATATACAATGCTCACAAATATCAAGATTATAAGATTTCAAACCTGACAGTAAATTTTTACCAACAAGGATTTTTAATCCCTTCTTTCTCATGTGACTCGAGCGCTTATGCCACAGATCTGTTGAATTTCATTCTTTTGTGACCCTAGCTAAATCTGATTTTCCTATCATTGCCTTCAATGTATATAATGTTCTTGTATTGGATCCTCTTTCCATGACCAATGTTCCTTTGCTAATTTTCCAGCCTCCTTTTCCAAAGCTTGTGAAATAGCCTTCATCATCTAGTCTTCCCATAGAGGTCAAGATCACACACATTTTTGGTACACGCCTGGCCTATTTCAACAATATATCTTGTTCATCCTTCATCTTGATCTAGACATCTCCCACTCCAACAACACTACAAAAATGATTGTTCCCCAAATGCACTCTATCATAATCACTAGGATTATATGCAACAAAACTATCTTTGTCTGAGGTTATATCGTGAGATTCCCTGGACTTAAGGATCCAATAAAAGCTACTATTAGATGTAGATAACCATGCATCTTCTACTAAAACAGCAAATAACACATCACCATCTATGACTACAACGGTAGTCTCACCTTCATTTGTGTTGGATGACTCGTGATTTGTACTGGCCGGTTTTTTATCCTTTTGTCCTTTCTTCCAGACTCAACACTCTTTCTTCATGTGCCCAAGTTTATTAGAATGAAAGAAAATGAGCTTCCCCCTCCTTGCTTTTGATTGACCTCTTAATCTTAAATGCCCTTGTCAGCCCTGATCAATTATCCTACTACGATTAGCTAGAGTTAGAGCTTCTCCTCCCTAGTTTTCCGCAATTAACTTGCATTGCAACTCCTCATTCATTAAATTGTGGTTGACATCATCAAACTTTAGGGTCCCTGTCATTGTTGAAGTGCTCATAGCTACAATTCAATTTTCCCAGTTGTCTGGCATAGATCACACTGACAAAATAGCTCTAATTTCATCATCTAGAATGATAACAGAGGCAAGCTGACTAGTAATAATATTTAATTCATTCAAATGCTCAACAGCTGAAACATCATCTTTCATCTTGAGATTATAAAGCTTCTTCATCAAGAACACTTTGATTGATGTTGTGTTCTTTTCATATAAATCATGGAGCTTCTTCCATAATCTTTCTGTCGTCTTTTCTCCAACCACATTGAAATACACATTGTTCACTAGATATTGGCAGATTGTTGCAATCACCTTTCTATATAGCTTAATCCATTCTTTATTCATCATCAATGAAGGCTTCTTTGTTATACCTTCAATTCGAAAATGCTAATCTCTTAAAATCAACATGACTTCATTTGTGATTTCTATAGAGCGAAATTAACCCATTGAACTTCTCCATGTCACTTAACTTTATTGTCTCCATTTTTAATCAAATTCACACCCCAAAAATCAAGACGCTACTTAAAAAGTAAGAATTTAATTGCTATACGTGACTAACTTTTAAATAAAAAGCCAAAAATTCAACTCCTTTAATCAAAATTTTAATAACAAATAATAAACCTCTTAATTTTTTAATCATGGCATAGAAATAAATTAATTAATTAAAAAAAAACAATTTAAAAACACTTCCATCTTTATGGATACCAATCTTTGGTGTATGGTACCTCATGCCTTTGAGAACCCAATCATAAAAATTATTAAATATAAAATCGCAACATTAAAACACAACCCCTTTTGCAGAAGCATTGTAACACGGAGTGACAGTGATTTTCCACAGGGCTATTTATGATAATGTATATAACACTTTTTATTTCCACAGGTTCTGTTTGATGTGCAGAGCAGAAAATAGTATCCTCATCCTTCACTCATCGAAATCCCCTTCTGAACCGCAAAATTCTCCACAACCTCCTCTTCAACAAAATTCTTGGCGCTCTGCATTTGTTTATTGAGCTCCCTCTTCTTATGGGTGATAAAATGCAGAAATAAAATTAAAATTTTAATATTTTAAACTTAATATTATAAAACCAAAAATGTTGTGGAATTTCAATTTTAATATATTTAATAATAAAATTTTGATATTATTAAATTTTTTATTTTTTTACCTGGATAATAAAACCCTAATCATCTTTCATATCATGAAATCCAAAGCATCTGGCTTGCAGCTGGTATCCACTCATGAGCATTTATTTGACGTGCGAATAATATGAGCTCTTCTACATCAAGGGAAAAATGATTAGTTTGCTTGCTAAAATAATATGACGACACGCTTATAATGATAGGTGAAATATGTTTCTTTTCCATATTACTGATCGCTATACATGTCAGAGTTGAAATACATGTCAACTCCAAACTAACCGTTACAAAGAATATTTATTAAACCATGAATATTTATTAAATTATCAAATCTTTTAACTTCAAATAATATTAAAGCAGTTGTCTTTAACGCGACTTTTTGAAAACCTTTCCGGTGGTTTTTTCCGGTCAAAATCCGGCATCAATTTATTGTAATCCTAAGTTTGATAGCTAGTTTCTGCACAATCAAAGCGTCCTAGGGGTTTTCCAGGGTGCTGAATCCAAATATGCAGTTAAAAAACCATTTTAACTGCAACAAATCAAGATTTAAACTCAATTTCTTCCGCCGGATTCCGTCACCGGAATCTCCAAAAAGTCGCATTATAGACAACTCCAATATTAAACAATGAATATTTTTAAATTATCAAATCTTTATTTAAAACTCAATTCCAATATAAACCATATTTTTAATGTAATAAAACTTTTTAATTTAACAAATTTTTAACTAATTCAAAAATGTACAAATATAATTCGTAAATCTAACAATTTTTTTATAAAAATTTAAACAGAATTTACCAAAAATTATTTAAAAAAAAAAAAAGTATTCATGAATAATTTATTTGAATTTTATTAAGGACATAAATACCTAGTCACTTTTTCCGTTAAAAGTGTTAGATCAATCTCATGTGGATAATCCTAATTCTTCCGGCTAAAAAGAAATGAAACCATTTACTTGTAAATGGTCTTAATTCTTTGTATCATGGCGTCAATACCTTCTTGGCTTCTTCACTAAAAATATCGGATAGGTCCTCGTCTTCCGTACAAAAAAAAGGTAAACCACGGTTAAAGGAAAAATCCTTTTTTAATTTGTAATTTTGACATTTTATAAATTCCGTTAATTTTTTTTTTTCCCAATTTGTTTTTTTTTTTAATTTTACTTTAACTCGGCATTTTTTTTTTTTAAAATTTTATTCAACAATTTTATTTTTTTGACTTTATTGATGATGATGGTTAACGTCTATTGAGATTAAATTTTGGTCTATCGAACCTAAAGAAACGAATTATTTAATTTGATTTAAGATTTTATTTTTATGCTCAAAAAGCTTGGAGAGAAGCCTTCTGAGCTCACTGTAATTTTGACATCGTTTATTTAGTTTGATTTAAGATTTTATTCTTATGCTCAAAAAGCTTGGAGAGAAGCCTTCCGAGCTCACTATAATTTTGACATCGTAAAAGGTTAGGAAAGTCAGTGTTGCAACAAAGATTATGAAATTGAGATCTAATGTGGTTGTGTGGGGCACTCTAAAAGGAAGTGATTTTCATCCTCAATGTTCATATTCTCACAGAGATGGCACATCCTTTCCATCCATGGTGTTTTAGGAACTACCCAAAGACCCGTTTCACTATGGAGCTCATGAGATTTCATTTTAATTTTGGCTATATTAATTTTCTTCTTTGAGTTAGTTAAAACAAAAAGATACTTTTGATCTTTTAGGGTGGGGTTGATGACCTCCTTATAATATCTTATTTTTCTTTTAGTTGTTAAATCTTTTTCTTTCCACATTTTGTCTTTGAACTTAGAAGTAACAATATTTTTAATATTATTAATGTTTTGCAATGCAACATTCTCGTCGATCTCCCAATGGTTTAACTAGGCCCTGGTGTCTTTATACCAACCTTGTTTGAGCCTTAGGTGGTTTTGGCTGGAATTTAAAGCTAGCTTAGGAAGTCTATGGTCTCATTGAGTTTGTGCTTGTACAACAAAAGCCTGGTCACGGCTAGCCTCTTGATAGGGGAAATACCTACTTCTATAAGGAGAATATGATATGGTGTATTGCTTTTAATTTTGAGGTTATACGTTATAAAACGCTTCTGGATTTGCTCAATCATAATTGTCTGATAATTAGAGGGGTTATTTGTATCCTCACTTTTAAAAATAGGGATAATGAGGCTCTAATTCCATGGTTCAGGGAACCCTTGCTTAACCACTTGATTGAAAAGCTTGTGGATGTGGGGGATGAGGACAAGACCTCCAATTTTTAAGATTTCCACCTGGTAACCTTCATTGTCCTTAGCTTTCCCATTTGCCAGACGTTTAACCCCAAAATCAATGTCTTCTAATGAGAAAACTTCTTTAGTTGTGAGCATGGTTACAAAGTTATCCATAACATTTGGAGACTCATAAAGCTTTTTAAGATAGGAATCTGAAGCGTGTAAAGCAATTTTATTATTATCTTTAGTATTATTAGTTAGAATTTGCCTCCAGAATTTTTTTGGAGCTACTTTAGAGAGGTGTAAGAGATTCTCTTGTCTTTTACGAATACACTGTCTTTTTTTCCTTTTAGTTAGGGCTTTGTATAGTTTTATCTTGCCAATTTTAAGAGATTCATCAACAGCTTTCTTAATTGCTCTCCTCACACTTTTACAATCTTTGTCATACCATAGGTTGGTTTTGCTATTTCCTTTATTACTTGAAACTTCAATTAAGAACTTGTTAATAGAATATGATAGGGTTGTAGTAAAATTATGATAGAGGTCTTCTATGTTGTCTATACTAGATAAAGGAATCAATTTAGTTTTTAATTCATTTAGAAAGAGATCGTTTTTATTTCTATCAATGATTAAGTTCTTATGGCTATAAGGATTTTCTTCTATGGGATCTCTATGCATGACAAAATTGAGAGTTATAAGTAAAGGACTATGATCAAAGTCAGTGTCGTGGTCATTTAAGATGTCAAAATTTATAATTTCGTTATATAAAGGGAGATAAAAAATAACATAGTCTACCATGCTGCTACGAAGCCCATGGATGCAGGTCATCTGGCTAGAATTGTGCCACTTCTTTAGACTGTTGCAAATTATGAGATCCTAAGCACTACAGAGCTTGACTAGCTCCGACCCAAACAAATTATCCCCGAGGTCTTCAGAGCTCCTTTTGTACCAGCTAGCCAGAGTAAGGTCTTTGTCTAACCAAAAAGGATTAGGGTTGGCATGATTGCTTAGAAGAATAGCTTGGTTACTTGAACTTCGAGCATTAAAGTCACCTATTAAAATGATATTACCTTCATTCCTTAGGCTAGAATATCATTCTCTAAACCATCGTAAGGACTATTTTTATCTAATTCTTTTTCTTATAGAAGTTAGAATTGATGGGGGAAAGATAACAGATTGCTATGTAGGTCTTTTTATCATTAATGTCAGTAATCTTTATCCAACTATATGTAATATCCCTTTTCAGGGATATCCCTCAAACACAAGAAAACTCCAACCAGAGATGGAATGGGAGGGCGTGTACCAGATATGTCGCTTTTGAAAAGAGGACGAGATCTGGAGGCTACTTGGCCCTTTCCAGACTTTGTCTAAGAGTATAGGAGAAAAACACACAAGTGATATAGTAGTCGGGAAGCTCAAGAGATAAAAGTAACAGTAGTGCAACATAAAATAATGTATACATGGAATATAAGCATATAATCAAGAAATGCAGAGAGAAATGCTAAGCCATTTTATTATACTGAGTAAGGGAAAGAGTACAGGAGGTGATCAGAAAGGTAGCACCTCGACTTGCACTAGGAAAGTGAAGAGATACACTGAGAATGGTAAAGAAATGGCCTCTCTCTAAACTGTGTCCAAGCTGCCGGAGAACTATTGTGCTGCTACTACTGCTGGAATCAAGTGAGGATTTGGGGTTGTTCCCCTCAGAAAATGTTGAAACTCTAGAATCAGCCTCTGCTTAATAGACCCAGAAATGCCCAGAAAGATTTTATAAAATAACCGACCCTCGAAAATCACCCCCTTGAGGATCTACACTATCCCTCAAGGCTCTGCACTACCACTAAAGAGAATCCTCCAAAACTCTGCCCGAGACTCTGCCAAAATCCTCCAATATGCAAGGGCTGATCCCTTGCTCAATCTCCAAGCTCAAATCCTCCACATAAACCCAATCCGGAGCTCCTACCAAAAGAGTCTGAGTCCTCCTCTCTCGAGACTGTGTAGTCATCAAAATGCTCAATTCTTCCTCAACTCCAAAGATCGATCCTCTTGCAAAAGACTGATGAAACTACCTTGCCCGAGTAGGCACTCGAAGTCCCCTGGGGCTAAGGGTGAGATCTCCGAACAAAGACACTCGATGCACTAAATAGTGCTACAAACAGGCTAAACAACCAGCGTGCTCTAAGTAGAAGTGACTAGCTCAAATGCAACATAATCGAATGCCAAAATGAGGAGGCTCCTCTCTCATTTATAGCGTTGGCCTCTCTCAAAACCCTAATGCCCACCTCCTCCAACGTAGCCTCTCTCTTGCCACGTGCTCCTCTCACTCTGCATAGTCCCTCCAAGTGTCTATGTGGGCCCCCTTCTCTACGTGGTCCTTTGGCCCCCTTGGCTCCCCTTTTAAGTTACAACGTTGTGCTATTAGAGAGTGACTTTATTCAAAAGGTGGGTTATGTCCCCCTTTCCTCACCTTTTTATTTATAAATAACTATAGAAGGAAAAATTGAGCAAAATCGAATATTCCAATTAGCCATGACTAATTAGGAATATTACAGTCTCCCCTGGCAAAATGTTGCTTGTCCTCAAGCAACTAAAGTGATGGATGCTACAAAATTTTCTCACTCTCCCAAGTGGCATCCTCATCCGGTAAATTCTTCCACCTCACCAAGAATTCCCTGACCATCCTGCTCCGTAGCTGCCTCTCCCTAGTATCAATAATAGCCTCTGCCTGCAACACCAAATGCCCCTCATCATCCGTGGGTGGTAGCTCATCCATCACTGTCACCTGCTGCGCCAATGCCTTCTTCAGGCATGATACATGAAAAACATTATGAATCTTGCTGCCTTGCGGTAGCTCCAACTCATACTCAACCTGTCCAATCCTGCCTATCACCCTGTATGGCCCATAAAAGCGGGGCTTGAGCTTCTCAGCCCCCTTCTGCTTCAGTGATGATTGTCGCTATGGCTGTAATCGTAGGTAGACCAAGTCCCCTACCTCAAACTGTCTCTCTACCCGACCCCTGTCAGCATACAACTTTTGCTGGTTCTACGCTATAGCCATATTATCCTTGAGAGCTCGGAGAATATCCTGACTCTCTTGGATCCAAATCTTGGCTCTCAGAGCCTTGATAGCACCAAACATCACGTTAGCAAAAGATAAAGGATGATATCCATACAAAGCATAGAATGGTGACATACCAATGGACATGTGATGTGTAGTGTTGTAGTAGTACTCCCCCAGATGCAGCCACTTCAGCCATGCTTGTTGCTGCCCACTGACATAGTTACGCAAGTAGCCCTCCAGCCACTTGCTAACTATCTTTGTCTGCCCATCCGTTTTTGGGTGATAACAGGTACTCAGTTTCAACTCTGTCCCCACCAACCGGAAAAGCTCCTGCCAAAACCCGCCCATGAAACGGATGTCCCTGTCACTGGTGATGGTCTTAAGAAGACCATGTAGCCTGAAGACCTCTCTGAACAACAGCTCAGCCACCTACACTGTTGTGTAGTGTGCGGATATGGCGAAAAAATGTGTGTACTTTGTTAGTCGATCAATGATGACAAAGATACAATCCTTTCCCTATACCATGGGCAACCCTGTGATGAAGTCCATCGAAATACACTCCCATTTCCCCTCCGGAATGGGAAGCGGCTGCAATAATCCTGCGGGATGGATCATCTCCCCCTTGTTCCTCTGGCAAATATCGCACTCTCGGATATGTTAGAGTACGTCGTCCTTGGCCCTTCCATGAGAACCTCTCTCTAATGGCCCTGTAGGTTTTGGTAAACACCTAATGGGCGGCCAATGGTGAATCATCTGATGCTTGAAGTATCTTCTTCTTGAGATGAGATCCCTTAGTCAAGAAGATCTAGTCCCTGTAATAGATGATCTCGTCGATCACCCTGTACCTGTCATCTTCCACCTGCCCATCGAGAACCTTACATGCAAATATGTCCTTGGAGTACTCTACTAAGAGTTGAGCCCTCCAGTCTATGTCCAAGCTCATAAGAGACAACGTGGTTGGTCTACGTGAAAGGGAATCTGCTACCACATTGTTCTTACCCTTAACATACTCAATGTCAAAGTCATATGCTTGGATCTTACTGATCTACTTCTGCTGCCTCTTCTGTAAATGTTTCTTCTCCAAAAAGAACCTGAGGTTGTTGTGATTAGTCCTCACCCTGAACCTGTTACCCATTAAATACTGTTGGAACTTGGCCAATGCATGCATAATGGCCAGCATTTCCTTGTCGTATATAGAATACAACCTCTCGTGCGAAAGGAGCTTCCGACTCTCAAAAGCTATAGGGTGACCTCCCTGTGTCAAAACTGCACTGATCCCCTATCTCGACACATCACACTCCAAAAAAAATGGCTTTGAAAAATCTAACAATGCAAGCACTGGGCAGCTGCTCATAACCTCCTTGAGCCTGTCAAAGGCTCCCTGCACTGTATCCAACCAACTAAATGCCCCCTTCCTCGTCAGATCTGTCAGGGGTGCAGCAAGATGTGAGAAACTCTTGACGAACTTTTGGTAGTAAGTACAAATGCCAATGAATCCTCGAAGTTCTGTAACATTCTTCGGCTTCGACCAATCTCTGATGGCCCTAATCTTCTCCTCGTGGACTCTCACTCCATCCACCCCTATGATGTGTCCCAAGTACAACATCTCTATCAACCCAAACTTGCACTTGGAGAGCTTGGCATAGAACTATTGCTCCTCCAAGATGCACAACACTATCTCAATGTGCTGGAGATGCTCCTCCCAAGTCCTGACGTAAATGAGGATATCATCAAAGAACACCAACACAAATTTCCTTAAGTTACTGCAGAAGATGTGATTCATGCAGGACTAGAATGTAGCTAGGGCATTGGTTAGCCCAAAGGGCATCACCAAAAACTCAAAGTGCCCATAGTGACACCTGAAGGCAGTCTTGGGAATGTCCTGCTCCCTCACGTGAATCTGATGGTACCCAGATCTCAAATCAATCTTTGAGAAGAATTGTGCTTCTCTCAACTCATCCATCAACTCATCGATACTAGCTATGGGGTACTTGTTCTTCAGGGTCTTCTTGTTCAGGGCCCTGTAGTCAATGCACATCCTCAATGTGTCGTCCTTCTTCTTCACCAACACCACAGAA
This sequence comes from Pinus taeda, assembly GCA_000404065.3. Classification (NCBI taxonomy): domain Eukaryota; kingdom Viridiplantae; phylum Streptophyta; class Pinopsida; order Pinales; family Pinaceae; genus Pinus; species Pinus taeda. The sequence goes on from APFE030525706.1 coordinate 36,553, forward strand.
GAAGCAAAAGGACTCGTGCTCGGCCGAATGTGCCCAAGAGCCAACAACTCCTGAATGGCCCGCTCAATCACATCCTGATAGGCCTTGGGATGCCTATAGGGGGTAGTAATCATTGCCTGTATTCCCTACTCAAGCTCAATGGTGTGATCAAACCCTCGGTCCGGTGGCTGTCCCGACAGAATCTCCCCAAACACTGTGGCATACTGGTCAAGGATGGACTATATCTCTGGGTGCACCGTCTGCCCTGTAGTCCCTGCCTTTGATGCGCGCAGCTCCACTCCCACTCTACGTCTCCCTTCTGGAAGACTGCCTCCATTCGATGAGCCGAAACAATCTGAGGTAGATATGTGTGTTGTCCCCATATCTTCTCATGCCCCCCTGTCTTCTCATCATTGCACTCCATCTCTAGGGCCTTCCAATCTGTCGTGACCTTCCCTAGAGTGATAAGCCACTGAACACCCAGTATCATGTTGGTGTCTAGAATATTGACCACGAAAAAGTGGTCAGTCAGTGTGTAGGTGCCCATTGTCACTAATAACTCTGGGACATAATGAGCACACACCATGGTCTGATCTCCTAGGACCAAAACTGAAAATCCATCGAAGCTCTCTGTCTGTATACCTCTCCGCTCAACCATATGTGCATCAATGAAGTTGTGGGTTGCCCTACTGTCAACCAAAACTGATACTCGCTGGCCACGTACTATCCCCCGTATGCGCAACATCAAATACTTGGGAACTCCTCATAATGCTGCAAGGGCCCCTCCGGTAGGTGTAAAAGTTGCACCCTCTGCTGCTGTTGGTGGAGGTGGCAAAGGATCCTGCGCGGCATGACTATCCCATGGCTCCACATCATCCTCCTCATCCTCTTTCCCGCTTCTCTTGGACAAGACCTCAATAAAATGTTCTTTGCCAGCAGCACATTTATGTCCCGGTGCCCATGGACCTTGACAGGTAAAGCAAAACCGCTTCTTCTTCAGGTCCCTCTTGGCATCATCATCAATCTGTGTTCATCCTAGATTCCCCTTTGGAGGCGGAATCCTCACATCCTTTCCCTTAGGCTAGAAAGCCTGTCTCTGGGGGTAAGGTGTCCGGGTCTTGGGTAAGGCATCCTGTAAGTCCCGGGTCCTGCTAATAGCATCCTGGAGTGTGGCTGGTCTAGTGGATCTGAATAGACCCCAAAGTGGCTCTGCTAACCCCTCAACAAACATTTAGATCATCCGTGCCGCAGATAGATCTGGCACCATCACTGAAACCCTCAAGAAGTCTGAAATGTAGGTCTCTGAGCTCCTGGTCTATTTGAGCCTCGTCAGCTCAACAAAGTGCTGTTTTGGATCCCTCCAGTCAAACCTCTCTATCAATCTCCTGGTGAACTCAGCATATGTCGTCACTGTGGAGTGTCCGAGTGTAACCATCCCATGGAACCACCAGTGCTGGGCCTCACCATCCAAATGTAGTATCGCCACCTTAATGGCCTCTGTCTCCAACATCTGGTTAACTTGGAAATAGATGTCTAGCTTCTCCACCCAAGACTTTGCCGAACTATTTGATGAACCATCAAACGCAGGCAAGTGGAATCTACTAGTTGTGCGGTGGGTGTCTCCATCATGATAATGTCGGTGTCCCTTGTGATGGTCGCGGGGTATACTATCTCGCTGGAGTTGAACAAAGTCTCTGAATGAGAGAGCATCCCTGAATTCTTGCCCATAGGCCTGGTATGCTACAAAATAATCGCCCATATGACCAGGCTCTGCCTCCTACTGGGCTCTGGCCCCTGTGTCTGCTCCTAGGAAAGTGGGCATGGTAGAGCGTGTAGGGGCATGTGAGGCCATCTGCTGAATAGTATCATGTTGAGTGGCACCCTGATCTAGAAAATGGTGGGATGTACCTGATCCCTCACCAACCTGGAAAACTACCGGGTTCTCATGCTATCTAGCCTCCACCGCCATGAATCTCTGCCCCATCACCTCGATCTGCCTCGACAGATCCTGCACTGATTTGAGGAGCTTGTCTGCAAATCCCTTCCCGCCCTCATTTGCCATCGGATCCTCCTTCTCTACGTCCACCACAGGCTCCTCCTATTCTGTGTTCACCACAGGCTCCTTCTGTTCTGTGTCCACCACCCGAACATAGTCTCCTTCTCCGTAGGTGTTCTCCAACCTATGCTCAGTATCTCTATATTTCCTACCTCTGTAACAAATGTAGGGCTTCTCCCCCAGTGTCATAGACTGCTAGCTCCACAGGCTGAGCCATATCTATGCTCTGATACCACTATAATATCCCTTTTCAGGGATATCCCTCAAACACAAGCAAACTCCAACCAGAGATGGACTGGGAGGGCATTTACCAGATATTTCTCTTCTAAAAAGAAGATGAGATCTGGAGGCTACTTGGCCCTTTCCAGACTCTGTCTAAGAGTATAGGAGAAAAAAACACAAGTGATATAATAGCCGGGAAGCTCAAGAGATAAAAGTAATAGTAGTGCAACATACAATAATGTATACATGGAATATAAGCAGATACTCAAGAAATGCAGAGAGAAATGCTAAGCCATTTTATTATACTAAGTAAGGGAAAGAGTACAAGAGGTGATCAGAAAGGTAGCACCTTGACTTGCACAAGGCAAGTGAAGAAATACACTCAGAATGGTAAAGAAATGGCCTCTCTCTGAACTGCGTCCAAGCTGCCGGAGAACTACTGTGCTACGGCTACTGCTGGAATCAAGTGAGGATTTGGGGATGTTCCCCTCCTCAGAAAATGATGAAACTATGGAATCAGCCTCTGCTCAATAGACGAAGAAAAGCCTAGAAAGATTTTCTAAAATAGCTGACCCCCGAAAATCACCCCCTTAAGGATCTACGCTATCCCTCAAGGCTCTGTGCTGCCACTGAAGAGAATCCTCCAAAACTCTGCCCGAGACTCTGCCAAAATCCTCCAATATGCAAGGGCTGATCCCTTGCTCAATCTCTAAGATCAAATCCTCCACATAAACCCAATCCGGAGCTCCTACCAAAAGAGACCGCGTCCTCCTCTCTCGAGACTGCATAGTCATCAAAATGCTCAGTTCTTCCTCAAATCCAAAGATCGATCCTCCTGCAAAAGATTGATGGAACTACCTTGCCCGAGCAGGCACTTGAAATCCCCCAAGGCTAAGGGTGAGATCTTCGAACAGAGACACTTGATGCACTAAACAATGCTCCAAACATGCTAAACAGCCAGTGTGCTCTAAGTCAAAGTGACTAGCTCAAATGCAACATAATCGAATGCCAAAATGAGGAGGCTCCTCTCTCCTTTATAGCGTTGGCCTCTCTCAAAACTGTAAGGCCAACCTCCTTCAACATAGCCTCTCTCTTGCCACGTGCTACTCTCCATCTACACAGTCTCTCCAAGTGTCTACATGGGCCCCCTTCTCTACGTGGTCCTTTGGCCCCCTTGGCTCCCCTTTTAAGTTACAACGTTGTGCTACTAGGGAGTGACTTTATTCAAAAGGTGGGTTATGTCCCCCTTTCCCCACCTTTTTATTTATAAATAACTATAGAAGGCAAAATTAAGCAAAATCGAATATTCCAATTAGCCATGACTAATTAGGAATATTACACTATATTGGTTGTAAGGGTCGTTTTTATAAATCCTAGCACGGGGGAGATGTTCTTCTTAATGTAACAAGTTATACCCCCAATGCCTCTACGAGAGGATCGTTTGTTCTAGATACACCATAGTGCAAAGCCATCTATGTTAGGGACCTTAGATCCTTCGTGCTCCCAAGTTTCAACAAGCAATATAATATCAACATCATTCGATATCCAACTTAGCTTGGGGCCTCTATTCCATGGAAAGCCTTGACAGTTCCAACAAAGAATCTGGAGCATGTTGATTTGCTATTTATTACTATATTTTTGGTTTCTATCTCGAATAACGACTTCTCTATTTTTTATTATTGCCCATTTTCCTTCCTTCCTAGATTCTTTTACCTTTTGAACCTCCTTTCTTAATTCTGCTTAATCTTCTAGAATGAGATCTTCATTTATAGATATTTTGGTTCCTTTTAGACTTGAGGTTTTACTAAGTATGTCATATTTATGGTTAGTAAAGCTCACCTTTATTCAAATCAACCTTCCTTTATTTTCAGTTAATTTCCCCAATCTTGTTGCTTCTGCGAGACATGTTTCAATTTGTAATCTATTATATAATTCTGTCTGGGCTATTATTAAAGTATCCTCGTCTATCTCGTCTTTCAAACCGAAGATTATAAGGTTCAAGGCCCTTTTGTTACGCTCATGGTCTAATTTTATCAAATTTTTCATTTCATCTTTAATTGGTTTGATATCTAATTTACTTGCCACACTATTTAGGGTGAGGTGGCTATTAACTTTTTCTTCTAGTTATTTAATCATGTCCTTCATTTTAAGACTCTCTAAATTATCAACCTCTCCTTGCTAGGATGTTTGGATCGTATCTTGGTTTTGTTTTTCTATAACCTGTGACCTAGTCTCCATTGCCTCCATTTTATTTTACAATAGTTTTATTTTATTTTCTATTTGTTTTTGGATCTTGTCTTCAAGAGATATGAATTTATTTTCCAGCATGGCTTCTAACTCTGTTTGTAGCTTGACTTCTCTTTCTTCTCTACGTTTCTCTAAAGACTCTATATACTCATAAAGGCTCTGTAGAGTAACTGTGCTAGATCTACCTTTGGTAAGCTTTGGTAGTTGTGGTGAATTATTCATACGAGCAGATATGTATTAGAAAAAGATAAGGAATGTGTGCAGTTGATATCAGCAAACCAAACCGCAGACCGCACGTGCCCCAGATTGAATCGAAATGCAGCTTGCAGACTGGATTGGATCTATCGGAATATATTGAGTGTGAAGATTCAACGGACTTAAACGGACCACCGAGACCGCAGATTATTCAACGGACCACCCACACTGCAGATAATGCTCAAGATTGATAACAAACCACCGAGACTGTTGAGAACCACCACACCACAGACAAGATTAATACGCAATAGTTTCAATATTTATTCAACGAACCATAGATATGTCATTGGCATTCACAAAGGATTAAGTGTCGTAGATATTAGGGTTCATGACATAGAATCATTTAATATAATCAAGTTCCGCAGAGATTAGGGTTCGCCGTAGAGATCTTCGAATACACCTATAGATTATTCAATGATCCAACGAGACTGCAGAGGACGATAGAAGAGGATTGTAAAAGAGAACATGAGATCTGTGAGATCGCAACTGTTAGGGTTCACGTAATGTTCCATCTTGCTGCATATGTTGTCGAGTTTCGACTCCACCGAGCGACTTCCACTGGGGAGTTTTTAGAAAGCTTAGGCAATTGCGGTTATCAGAACTCTGCAAAATGTTGCTTCAAAGTTTTTCAATATTTTTTAAAAATAATTAATTTAAACAAAAATATTAATTTAAAGAAAAATAAATTATTGGCAGTTAATTATATTTTTATTATACCTGGTATAATGCAACTGTTATTAATTTGTCTTTGACTAAAAATTTATGACGCTATCCATATTTAAATGGGAATTCAATTTTGTTATTTTTAATTATTATTTAAAATTATTTATTTGTACGCTGATTGGTGGAGGTCTTATCATGGGCGTTTATAACTCCATTTTTATTACTTACTATTTTTATGTTTGGATTTATTTCCTTTAATTTAATTGTTGATATTTTCTTTTTTCTATTATTTTTTATGAATTATAAGTTTTCACCACATTTTCATTTAAGATGACTTATATATTTTAATAATTAATTATAATATATATATATATATATATATACTATATATATATAAATATATATATATATATATATAATATATATTATATATTAAACAATCTTAGTTAATCATATTTCTTATTTTACTAAACAATATTTTATTACTTGTTTTATTTTTGCGATAAATTTTGTCTTTGTTCTATTTTTTTGTTTCATTAATTAAAAGTTATGGAGCCTGGCACCTACAACCTAGTCCTAGGGTAGATCTCACATAAAACATGTGAAGTAAAATGAAAATGTAAACATTTAACATTTTTAATTTAATGTCAACCCTATTTTGAAATCAATGGATTATTATTATATATAAACACAATATAAATTTAAAATATAAAAAAGTTTATGGACACTCAAAAAATGGGTATGGTAAATAAATAAAAATATAACTAAAGTGGAGGTATGGTAAATAAATAAAACCTCCTTTTATACTTACTTTTAAGGTATGGTAAATAAATAAAAATGTAAATAAACTAGAGGTATCATAAATAAATAGAACATCTTTTTATATTTAGTCCATAAACCTCTTTCTATGATTCAAAAAAGAGGTTTTATTTAGGTGAAGCCTATGGGCCAAATACCATATTTATAAAGATGTATTATAAATTAATAAAAATATAAATAAACCAGAGGTATGGTAAAAAAATAAAACATTTTTTTATATATACTTGTATATCCACTTGAATGTTTCACAAACACTAAAAAGGGGTTTATTAGTGAAACCTATGGGCCAAATACCATGGGCCAAATTATTATTAATACCATGCAAAAAAACATTATTAACCATAATATTAATATTAATAAAAATAAATATGGCACATGGTATTGACCCATGGAATGTACCCTATTTAAAAGGGGGAAATTATATTAACCATAATATTAATATTAATAAAAATAAAGATGGCACATGGTATTCATGTGGAATGTACCCTATTTAAAGGGGAAAATTAAACCAACATAGATCCATCTTTACTCTGAATCTACTAAGCCTCAAGAAAAATCAAATATCTTGATATATAAACTAGCATACAAACTAGCATAGAGTGAAAAATATTTGATCCCTCTTGGAACTTAGTAGATCCGGAGTAAATATGGATCTATGCTGGTATTTAAACTAAACTACAGGTACTAACTACTATGTAGCCCTTGTTTATAACATAATTATTTTATAATATTTTCTTTAAATTATATATATATATATATATATATATTATATATAATTAAAATATATAATAATATATATATTATATATATATATATATATATATCAATCCTATTAAAATATCAATTAACATTTATAATAAGCATTATTTAATTACATTTATAATAATAAATAATTATTAAAAAATATAATATATTGAAATTGTCTTAACAATGAGTTTTCAACATATTTTAATAAATCAATCACTAATAATTTTTTTTAATTATTTTATTTAAAGGATAATTTTGAAATAAAATATTTTTATATTTAATTACTTCATAACTGCCAGTTTTTAACTAAATATATAATATTTTAATCGATAACTCCTTAACACTGATTCTTAAAAAATATTTTAACTAATTTACTAATAACTAATTTTCAACGTCTAATTTTAGACAATAATACATCCATGCTATTACAATAATGCATCCATGCTATTTATTCTTACAGATTTATTGATTTCTCACCTTACCCTGAAAATAAATTATATTATCCAAAAAAAACTTATATATTTTTATAATATACTTAATTAAAAATATATCAAAATATAAACATTATCCTTAACTAAAACAATTATATTTTATCACTAATCATAACCATAGTAACAATACACTAACCATAAATAGTTTGACCTCAATCTCTATGACAATGTTTACCATGGGAAAAAATGAACGTGCTCTTTTCCTTTTTCTTTGTTGTATTTTTTTCTTTTACTTCAAAAATCTTTATATCCTTAAAAAAATAATTACATCCCTTCAAATTAACATCTAATATTCAATCAACTAATATCCTAAAAAAAATAATTACATCACTTCAAATTAACATTTAATATTCAATCAACTAGAGTAGGTATGATAAATATCATTTACCTATCAATATTATCCATATTTTGCATTGACGTGAAATGGTGAAGGAAATAAACTTATTTACATCTTTTAAAATATAATCAATTTTTTTATTAAAATATTTATCATTTAAACCGTCAAACTAGTAATATTTATAATAATAATAGTAATATTAATAATGATTATTGATTAAGATATTGATAATATTATTACTATTAAGGTTAGATAAGGTTAGATGGTGTTAGAGAAGAGAGCGGAGGGAAAGTGGAGTGGAGCGAAGCGATGTATGGGTGGAGTTGTGTGTGAGGGAGGGATTGAGGGAGAAAGAGTGGAAAGGAGGAGGAAGTGGAAAGAAAGGAGAGGAGAGTGAGTGGAAATAGAGAGAAATATATAAGGAGAAATAGAGGTAAAGAGAAAAAAAAAGTGAAGAGGAAAGATAAGGGGAAAATTGTTATAAATATAGGGAGAGGTATATATAGAAATGGTGGGAGGCAGAGGGCAAGGAAAGTGGAGGGAGAGAGGGAGAGTAAGTGAAGGGGACAATATACAATGAGAGTAGGGGAGTGGGGAAGGAGGGAAGAGGGGGGCAAGGGGAGAGGGAAACTTGATATATTGAAATAGACATTGTTAAACTATCACTAGTGTTGTAAACCAAGATCATTAGATTAATCAGAAAATTTTTAGATAGAGGAGGAATGACCTGTTATAGAGTTTTGTGAAACCAACGTTTCGGACTACCAAGTGAGTCCATCATTAGGAGATGCGTGGATAGATATTCTTCAGATTTTAATGATGTATCCAAAAGTTATATTTAG
>APFE030525706.1:48348-68189 GCA_000404065.3 Pinus taeda
TAACAATAATAATCTTTAATAGACAAGGCCTCATAGAAGGTTGAAAATGATTTTAACAACAGGTTTGAAAAGTGGCTGAAAAAATGGAAGAGGAACGCATCAGACATGTTGCTGGCCCGTAGTTTGGAGTACAGTGAAGAAGCATGTCCAAATCCATGTTCTCACTCGAGAGTCATGTGACAATCCAAAAATTGTTGCCAAAATTGAAGTTTGAACTATGCACACCGACAGTGACACGACACGATATATTGGAAGGCTATGTCATCTTTTCAAATAAATCAATAGTTGATGGTAGTATGCATGGAATTTGGAGGGATGGAATAGGGTGATTTGCCCATATAATATGGTTAAATAATTTGCAAAATCGTTAAATTGTGAAGATGGGTGGAGTGGTGTGAAAGTTGTTAAATTTGATGGGTGGATTTGTTTTGAAATTTTAATTTAGATGGGAAGATTTCATCTTCAAATATTTAGTTGGTTTTATTGTACTTGATTGTTATATGTTTATGAGTGTCTTGGGTATATTTTTTGGTCGATTTTCCTTAAGAGTTTGGTATGGACCTATTGGAATACAAATGGAATTTGACAGACAAATTTTAGTATGGATCTTGTGGAATATAGATGGAATTCAACAGACAAATTGCTTATCTCGAGAGTGATTTTTCTGTCAAATACAATCTAAATTTTTCCAGTCAATCAATGCTCTGTTTTAAAATGATCAAAACAAGCAATAGAGTTTTAAAAACATTGAAATTAGATTTTAAATTTATGGAATTACAAGATTGAGTTGCAAACTCTCCACAATCCCAATATCCTGGGGTTTTTCAAGGTATTGAAATTTGACGAATGCTTCAGATTTGAAATTTCTGGAATTACAAGGTTGGATTGCGAACTCTCCACAATCCCAATATCCCGGGGTTTTTCAAGGTGTTAAATCTTTATATGTAGTCAAAACACATTTTTAAACAACAAAATATCAAGATTTGACTAGGGGTTGAATCTTTACATGTAGTCAAACACACATTTCAAATAACAAAATATTACAATTTGACCAAAAAGTGTTTGCCAAAAAACTTAAAAGGTATAATAGTTAGACAATGCCTATTTCGTTGAGATGTGTATTAAAGTGTATGCATGTTTATAAATGAGCATTTAAATTGCATGTATATGAAAGTTGATGGATTGTTTGGAAATTTTATTATAATTTAATAGTTGTTAAATTAAGTTAAATTAATCATGGAACAATTATTATTGGTTATTATCTATTAAAGTATGTCGACTCTTTGTTATTATTACTAGTGAAGACAAGTTGACACTTGAATATTTATTCAACTAAAACTCTTTATTATTATCTATGAATGATGATTGACTCTCTAATATTCATTCAATGAAAACTATGCTATGTGGGATATTCCACATGTAGGCAAAGTGTTAAGAGTTCTACTCTTGTGAAATGTCTTTGTGTCTTGGATTGTTCACTCAATGGGGTTCATAAATGGGCAAATTGTCACTCATGCCAAATGATTTTAAGTCTTGGGTCTTAATCTATTTCTTTGCATACAAGACAGATGAAAGGCAATATATTGTAATCTGTGTATTGTAGGTGATGGATTTATTGTTATTATTATTATTATTATTATTATTATTATTTGATAAAGTATATCATAATTTAGTTGTGAAATGGTAAAGGAAGATAGTTATGACTTGTTATATGTTTTTATTTAAATGATAAATTTTATCATAATTTATTTGTCAAACGAAAGTGAGGATAGTGATGACTTGTTTTCATGAGTGAATGTAAATGGACACATTAATGTCATTTAAAAAAATCACACCATTTAAAATAACTCATTGGTGATTTGTGATGGTGCAGAGTTTCACTCTCTTCACATATTGTTTTTTTATTTTAACACATTTCCTCATGTCTAAGGAAGAGGAGCTCTTAATCAATCATAAGCAATTTTAACCATTTTCAATTTTATGTTTTTCTGTAAGTTGGTTTGTACTACCTAAAATAACAGATTACATCATGTCATCCTTCCTAGATCACCCAATACAAGACAATACTTTTGCTATAGTTCTGGCCTCTTACGAATATCAATCCATTCCAAGGAGTTATTGAGAACATATATATCAGGAACAATGAATGTATTTCTTTTAGACACTTCCATGGCTAGGGGTTCTTTAATATTTGTTGTTTCCTTATCACTATACAAGTGGTTGGATTCATGGGAAGGTTTGTGTCCACTTTGTGATGAATTCATGATTATTTCTACGACTCCTTTTTTTTTGTCGATGGAAGGGCCCCCTCAGCTGAGATATGGGTTGGCCCGACATGTGGTTGACCTAAGTCGATAGGATTTTATTTGGGGATAGGAGTCTTCTATTGCTATATGTTGTCCTGCTTGTGAGTTGAAGAATTCTTTGATCCTCTTTTATCTTTTGGTTCTTTCCAACCATGACTCTTTTTCTTAGGATATGGGTGGGGAGAAGGCTCTTGAGGAAAAGGGAAGGCACCCTAAAGATGACCAGGTTGTTGTTAAATCCTAAACTAGAAGGCAGTGTTCTCATAGTCAACTAGCTGCAAATAAAATCTCCCCCTCCACTTGAGGAGGATTTTATCTGGCAACCCTTTACTGAGATCTAGTTCCACACATATGCATGCAAATGTGAAAATATACTTCTCAAGCCTTTCAGTGTTCATCTTAATGAAGTGACATAATAAACCTCCCATATTAGCTAATATTTCTAGTTCAAGAAAATGAATGGACAGGTTCAGAAGCCTTAACCAGACTAGAGTGGCCAAAGTTGTCTTAGAGAGTGGATTAAAATTAGTAGTGCATGGTTGAAATGAAATCCCAGATCAATCACCTTATGAAAGTCCTTAAAATTTCTAAAAACAACCATAAAAAATCCTTTCGAACAAAAAAGAAAATTCGTATGCGGGGACCAGTTATAATTCACCCATTCCCAAAATGCAGATGTTGAAAGCCAAAATCCATTAAATATGAAAATAAGCACCTGCCATACATAATTTGCAGAAGTCATGTTGGCTACAAGGTCATCCACTTTAAGAGAGCTAGTGTCTACCGCCTAATCAACAACAAATATTGGCCCTAAGAGATTTTTGGGGTTCTAAGGTTAAAGTCATGGCTTTAGGGCCTCCTTAAAGGATTTTGGTTGGGAAGATGACAGACCCCAACCTTTACCTCCACCCTATAATATTGATACTAGATAAATTGTTGCATCCTTAGCTATGCCATATTCATTGAGTGATTTTTGATCTTGAAGTTGCCCACCTCCATGGAGGATCCAAAAATGACCAGTGGGGATTCCTAACTAGTTCTAGATTCTAGTTATGGATGAAGATACAAGATTTGTGCCTTTATCCTAAAGACAAAAGAACCCCATAATATTGGCATCACAAATACTATAAAATTTTCTAAAATTGGGGTAACAACCTCATCATTGATGTAGGAAGACTCCTTCAATAAAGGAGATTTCCCTTGGTTTTCCTAATATTGTGATAAGTAAGGATTAAGTATTGGGGGTTTCCATGGTGCATTATATTAGATATGATTTTTGGATTCAACTAGGTTAAGTAAGTCATTCATCTGTGACCATTTCCATGAGAGGTACTCGTAACTGACTAATTTCTCATGATTTTTGAATAGTCCACTTAGCACTCATTGCATCAGGTGATGCTCATAGGGGTGAAGAAATGGGATTGAAACTAGTGAAATGAATCACATAGCATCAATCATTACTTCTGGGGCTTGCACTTAGTAACCAGAACTTCCCAGGAGGTCACCTATCCCAGATCTCCTCTAGCTCAAGCATAATTAACTGTGGAGTTTTCCCCACAATCAAGCCCACTTAGCTTGCTACCCCATTTGCAAAACCTTAGCAAGTATTTTGCCTCATGAACCATCAAGTAGAGTTCCCTTTTCTCATTTGAATTAAGTATTCCAGGTTTCTGTAATGCATTATATTAGATATCATTTTGGGATTCAACTGCATTAAGTAAGTCATTCATCTATAAAGAACCAAAAGATAAAACTTATATTAGAATACAATAGAATACAAATACAAACATAAACATCGAGATGTAGCTGAAATAAAACTTCATTTCATTAATATCAAAGAATTGAAATATACTTACATACAAAATGGAAATAAACTAGCCCAGTCAATGGTAGCTTATCTCTTAGAAGAGATGTGGCAGTGACATGCCTCTGAACTGTGTTACAATGAAGCTCAAGGTCCTTTTCATTATTGAACAATAAGGGAGAACCCTAAGCAACCAAAACCATAACCCCAGGAGATGGAACACCAAGAGTTTGTGGGCCCCCTTGGGGTTAGTTGGGTAGCCAACTTCATAGGGTTGTAATGTGGTCATATGATCTTTGTTTGGCACATACGATACCTTGTTGGAAATATCTCTCCGATTACTATACAACACCTTTGTACAATACCTCTGTACAATACCTTTGTTGGAAATATATTTCCATATACCATTTATTATGGCTATGGTCCTACTGGGACCTCAAAAAATTTTTGTTTAGGGGATCAAAATAGCTTGGGAAGTCCAGGACCTGAAAAACTACTAAAAATAGTAAATGTTGCTATAATCAAGGAAACAGATGAAACCGAGTAGAGGTATGGGTGGAATAAGTGGTTGGACACCAATATCCACCTAGATAAGTCCTCCCTCCTTATGAATAAATGGTACCCATTGGTTGGAGAGCCTGATGAGATGAGAAAATTTATGTTGAACTTGGTCCTTAGTGAACCACTTTCCCTTGTGAAGGAGTTGGCCTACTTTGGCAACTCGATATAGTTGGATCCTCTACTGGCGTGTGTTCTTGATCAGTTTTCAATGAAGATGGGGTTGAGATTTTTTGGTGTCAGCTGCTCAACAATGTTGGATGTGCCCACCAATGGGGAAAATTATGGTCGCAACTGGTCCACATTGAATACTGGGTGTAGTCCAAGGAATGGTGGAATGTTGAGCTTGAAGGAATTTTCCCCTACAACCTTGGAGATGGTGTATGACCCATATCAGAATGGGAAAGTTTGTGGCGGGTCCTAGGGAGGTGCTCCTTCTACTGAAGTAACCAAACTTTGTTTCTCATGTAGAACTTGTGCGACACTTGATGATGATCATGACACTACTTGTAATTAGCATTGGATTTGTCCAATATGTCATGGACCTACTGGAGGATGTGCTGAATGCACTCAATGAAGTTGTTAGCCCTATTAGCTTCAACCTAGACATGGGCTGAATCTGCCTAAGTAGCTGCAAATCATATGTCCACATCAATGTGACATAGTGGCTGGAATCCCAATCCCACCTGAAAGGGGTTATGGCCAATTAAGCTATGGAGAGCTCTGTTGTAACTGTGTTGGACATAGGGGAGGATTTCATCCCATGTGCGTGGATGCTTCAAGTTATACATGAACATAATGTGCATGATCAATCTATTGACAACCTCTATTTTGCCATCAGTTTAGGGGTGGAAGGTTGTGGACTTAGTGAGTTTGATATCTTGCATTGACCAGAGGCTTAACCAAAATGTACTCAGGAACATGTTGTCCTGATCTGAGATAATGGACTATGGGATCCCAAAGTGTACCCACATTCATTCAAAGAAGAGTTTAGTAGTGGCTTCTATTGTGATACTCTTCTTGCATATCACTAGAATGACCATCTTAGAGAATTTATTGATGACCACGAAAACACAATCGTTGCCATGCTTAGTAAAAGGAAGGTCGAACATATAATCTATGGAGACATATTCCCAAGGCTGAATAGGTGTAGGGAGAGGAGTATATAGACCTTGCTTCTTGATGGTTAGTTGGAAATGATGCAGGTAGTGCAGGATCTAAAGTACTTCCCAACATCCTGTCGAAGGTTTGGCCAATAAAATACTTCTACAACAATTGCGCTATTTTTTCTATTCTAAAATGTCCAGTGATCCGACTATAGTGTGCATGCCAAATCATCTTGGCACGCTCGCTTGAAGGAACATAAAGGTGTCCTAGGTGGCATAATAGTGCACCCTTGAGGTGAAAATCAGGGATTTTCTTACCTTTTAGGAGCATCTAGTATGTGTTGTCAAATTTTGGATCGCTCTTATAAAGATGTGGCCACCCAGAAGTCTTGAATCTGGCACAACTTGTTTCACGTGAAACAGACACCATATTCTCCCAAAAATGTGATCTGTTCACTTTGTCAAATAGGTAAAAATTTTGCAGATGGATGACAGGGATGCTGACTGGGCATCCGCATTGCCTAGGTGGCAAGTGGAATATTGTTGAAATATTCTTAGAATGTTTTGTTGCGGTGGCAAGAAGAGGCTAGGTAGCCATTTTTGGACATTCCTACTCATTGGAACAGGTTTCAGAAGCATTTGAGCATTGTAAACACATATTTTTACACTTTTGAGCATAATAGAGAGGCCCAAGCCATTGGAAGCTAGACCAAGGAGACGTTGCCCAGGAGGGGTGAACTCCTTTATCATGTTCCTGGTGTGATTTGTTTTTTATGATGTTCTGTACATTTTTATGCTATTGTTCAGTCTCTTATTTATGTTAAAATTACTCATAAAATTAACATAAGAACTCATTTTTCACTTGCAAAATTCATGAATCCTTAAGCACAATGAAAGCATTTTGTGTCTAATCTGAGGAGGATCTTAGCGCAAAAATTTAATATTCTAAATTAGATCATTTTGGTATCATAGCACTAGGTTTTCTCTGTGAAAGAAGGATTTAACTGTTTGCAAGTTTATGTCATGCTTACATGGTTAAAACTCAAAAGAGGAGAAGGGAAGCTAGTTGGAAGCCCTAAAATTGGGTCAAGGGGAAGGAGAGAAAGGTTTCCACAATCTCCAATACCAGTTCAACCTCATGTTGAAGTTGAGACTCCAGAGATCATGTCTCATGAAGGAGAACCTAAAAACATGACAAAATATGAGAATACCTTCAAAAAGGCTTTATTTGATATGACAAAGATGGCGAAGGTCCTCTATGAAGAGAGGAATACCAGGTTGCAAGGGGAAAATTCCAAACCTCCCAAAGGAGAAGGTTCTTCAGGAGGAGGTAATGGAAATGGAGACAAACCTACACCCTCTCCACCATCTTCTTCATTTTCTTTTTCACAAGCATCTTCACCCTCTTCCACTAACACAACCCTTACTCATACTCATTATCATACTTCAAGGAACTGGTAAATCAAGTTTTTTAAATATTGATGTTAAATTTTAGCTTCCCATGTATAATGGTGAAGTGAATGCAGAGAAGCTTGGTAATTGGATTCATCAGTTGGAGGTTTATTGGAGGATTCAAAACCTTCAAGAGGATGATATAAATATTTAGTTAGCTTCCTTGATAATGGAGGGTGAAACACTAGTATGGTGGGAATCAAAGACCCAAGAGGAGATTAAAAAACATGGTAAGATCTCAATTTCTTGGATTTACTTCATTGTTGCAATCAAAAAACAATTATACCTTCTAGATTATATGTAGAAAACCATCATGAGTTGGTAGAACTTTAGACAACTTAAAGGTCAAAATGTGCAAGATTACACCCAAGAATTCAGAAAAGGTCTTTAATTTTAGGTGTAGATTTTCAATCACAGGACATATTGATGAAGTGCATAGGGGGTTTACACAGTTACCTTAGGCGTACTATCTTAATGTTTAATCCAAATAATCTAGATGATGTGTGTGCACAAGCCACTCATCTTGAGGAAAGTGGGAAAAACACTCCAGAATAAGGTAGTAAAAAGCCATTTAAGAGTAAAGCAAGAGAAAAGGAGTTCAAAGGGAAGGGAAAGAAAAAGGCATCTATAAAAAAAGAAGGAGATAAAGTAACATGAAAACATTGTTCCAGAGAGGGTCATGATGAAGCTCATTGTTGGAAGCTTCATCCAAAAATGAAACCAAAAAGAAACTACAACAAGGGAAAACAAAAGACAATTGCAACCACTCAACAGGATTTGGGATCCGATTCGGGTGATGAAACTAAAATCACAGCCATGGAGTTAAAAGGAAAAGAAGAGAATATAATTTTTTCACATAAGGGTGATCTCAAAACATAACAAGATTGATACACTTTTTGATAGTGGCTCTCAAGCCAATATTATCTTTGAAACATTGTCAAAATTTTAAACTTGGAAACCATTCCACATCATAAACCATATCCACTTGGATGGGTGTGTGGCAATGCACAATTGCAGGTTACTAGAAAGTGTAAATTGAAATTCTCCATTACTGCAAATTTCATAGATGAAGTGGAGCTTGATGTTGTGCCATTAGATATATGTGGCATAGTTTTGGGTAGCCCGTACCTTTATGACAAAAAATATATCCTCCATATACATGAAAACAAATATCATTTATTCAAATATGGAGTAGAATATATTGTGAGAGCTCATAGCAAGAAAATAAATCTTTCACTTGTTAATGTGGGGCAGATGAAAAGACTAGTGAATTCAAGCAAGAATTTTGTTCTAATGATCAAACCCAAGAATTATGTTGATAATGAAGCTTTAAAGGTTGTGATTCAAACTTGAAATCTGAATTGGTTGATGTAGTTAACAAATATGATGAGATGTTTCAGGAACCAAATGGATTACCTCTCAAGAGAGGAATCCAACATGAGATACAGTTGTAGCAAGATTGTCCTCTTCCTAACGGTTGCATGCATAGGATGTCAGTGAGGGAAAGTGTAGAAATTAAGAAGAAAATTCAAGAGTTGTTGAATCAAGGGATCATCAGACCATCTTCCTCGCCATGTGGTTCACCTATTGTCTTGGTGCCAAAGAAGGATGGAACATGGCACATTTGTGTGTACTTTTGTGCATTGAACAAAATTACGGTAAAGAACCATTACCCATTGCCTAGACTAGATGATTTACTTGATCAATTGAAAGATGCAAAATATTTTACTAAGTTGGACTGAAGGAGTGGCTATCATCAAATTAGAATAGCTGAAGGAGACATTTGGAAGACAACATTAAAAAAACAAGGTTTGTTTGAATGGATGGTTATGCCTTTTGGTTGATGTAATGCTCTTGCTACATTAATGTGTGTGATGAATGATGTGTTGAGGCCATTTATTGATGATTTTTTTATAGTCTACTTAGATGAAATCTTAATTTTCAGTAAATATCGTGATGAACATGTCATGCATGTAAGAAAAGTATTTGATGTCTTGAAAAAAGAATAGTTGTATCTTAAGATGTCAAAGTATGAGTTTGGAAAAACTTCTTTAGTATACTTGGGTCATATTGTTGGAGGAGGTGAGTTGAAAATAGATCCCTCCAAGGTTGATGTCATTGTGATATGGCCAAGACCCAAGACAATTACTGAGGTAATAAGTCTTTTGGGAGTAACCCAATATTGGAGGAAATTCATTGCTAATGTTTCTCTTATACCAACTCCTTTCCATGCATTGACAAGTGTGAAAAAGCTTTTTCATTGGGGAGGCAAACAACAAAATGCCTTTGATGCATTGAAAGAAAAGATCAGTACAACTCCAGTACTTGCACTTCCAAACTTGAGATAGTCATTTAAGATTTAGACTGATGCTAGTGACTATGCCATGGGTGCAATCGTCATGCAACATGGTAAGCCTATATGTTTTCATTCAAAAACTTTTAATGGTGCAGTGATTGACTATCCTACATATGACAAGGAATTGTATGCGTTAGTGCAAAGTGTGAAAAAGTGGAAACACTACTTGATGGGTAAGGAAACAATCATTCACACTGATCATTAACCATTGTAATATTTGCAATCTCAATCAAAGTTTCAGCAATAAAGGCACTTCCGATGGATGGGCTTTCTTCAACAATTCCACTCAGTAATCAGGTATAAGAAAGGTATCTACAATAAAGTTTTGATATGATTTCTAGGCCTATTGTTAGTGCAACTACTTTACTCAAGCATAATTATGTTTTACATGAAAGTTATATTGAGAAATATGCAATGGATAATGACTTTGAAGATGTTTATGCAAGCTTGAGTCAAGGTAACCAAGTAGAGGAATTGGATTATCATTTGCATGATAACTTGTTGTACCATCTTGGTAAGCTTTGTATTCCACAAGGAGAAAGATTTAACATCATAAGAGAGACAGATACTTCTCTTATTGCTGGTCATTTTCATGTAAGTAAGATGGTGGCACGTCTACAGAGGTATTATGATTGGCCTTGTATGCTTGAAAGCGTGTCTCGTTTTATTAAGGGATGTTCATTATGTGAAATCAATAAGCCTAGAAATAGGAAGTTAGGATTGTACACACCACTTTCGGTTCCTTCACGACCATGGGAGAGTGTTTCTATGGATTTTTTAGGAGGTATTCCATTGTCAAAAAAGGGTCATGATTATTTGTAAGTAGTTGTGGATAGGTTAAGCAAAATGTATATTTTGATACCATGTTAAAAGAAAGTTAGAACTAAAAAAACTACTCAGTAATTCTTTCAGAATGTTTGGGTGCATTTTGGATTGCCCACATCCATTGTTAGTGATTGAGATTCTCACTTTGTTGGGAATTTTTGGTCAAGCTTGTGGGGGTCCATGGGCACCAAACTGAAAAAGAGTACAACTTTTCATCCAAAAATAGATGGTCAAATAGAGGTGGTGAACAAAATAGTGATACATCTTCTTCATGGGTATTGCAACAAACATCCTAAGTTGTGGGATGAACATTTTCACTATCTTACAACTGGGCCAAGCACTCTTCAACTCAAATATCTCCATTTGAGGCATGTATGGGGTAATTTCCTAGATCTCCTTTGGATTTTATTTTTGGCAAAGATGTTTCTATTGATGGTCACAACGACATAGAAAAAGCAATGAAGTTCATTGAACAAATCCAACTGGCACACCAAAAATTTCAAGAACAACTTGAAAAGAGCAAAGGCAAGTACAAAGCAAGGCATGACAAGCATTGTCAAGATCACAAGTTCCAAGTTGGTGATGAAGTTTGGCTTCACATCAGCAAAGAGAGGCTCCAAGGAGAATATAAAAAGCTAAAACCAATTAGATATGGTCCATTCAAAATTTTGGAAAAGATTGGTAACAATGCCTTCAGGTTGGATTTGCCTTCATATATGCAAATTTATGTTGTTGTTAATGTTGATAATTTAAGGTTGTATGAACCTACTTTGATTGAATATCAAGGAGAGAATGTTCAAATTCCATCTTTTGAAGAATTTTCTGTAGAATTCCTTGATGAGCTTCAACAAGACACTATACTTGATAGAAGAACAAGGACATCAAAAGGGGAAGTGACAATTATCTTCGAGTGGGGCTCAAGGTTACAAATCCTTCAGAAGCTAAATGGATAGAGGTTAGAAAGGTGAGGGAATTTTACCCTCACATGCTGGACAACTGAAAGAGATATGTTGGGGTCTAAAAGGCTTCCAATGGGGAGGAGTGATCAGGTGCTCAAAATTATGCTAAAAAAATCAAAGTTGTTAGAATGGTGTGGAACCTGAATGACCGTGTAGTGTTCGTTATCATGAATCTGGTGCAACTTGTTTCATGCGAAACGGACACCGTATGCTTCTAGAAACACGATCTATTCACTTTGTCAAACAAGTAGACAATTTGCAAATGGATGACAGGGATGCTGACTAGGCATCCATACCGCTTAGGTTATAAGTGAAATATTCTTGGAATACTCCCTTGCGGTAGCATCGTTTTATTGAGCCATGTGTTATTTTTTTTAGCCAATGAGGAGGTGACATGTGGCTAAGCCATAGGCCGCCATGTGTCCTCCTAATGACATAAAAAACTTTGTTGGCAAGACAAGTCAGAGGTCGGGCTTGACCCTGCGACCTCCTATAGCACACTGCAACAAGTTTCCAATCCACCTGCACTTGTTTCTTAAGTATCATATACCACAGGTTTGTTTTATTCAGAGTTGACAGCCATGTCGGGGGAGACTACCACCGTAACTGCTGACGCGCCCCATGTGAACACTATTTGCCTACCCGTAAATTATTATGAGACCACTACTTGACCGCCATACCAAAGCGCCATGTGACCGCTCTCCTAAACCGTTAGCATTTGTTGTGACTGTCGGAGGGAGAGGGCCCAGCGCTGAAGGCTAGCCCCTAGGTCCATGGCCCCCATATGCCCCGATTTTTGGTTCTAAGGCCTCAGTGGCCAAATTAATGATCCTACAAATCCTCCCAAAATTCATGGAATTTTCTGCTCTGTTAGCGGAAAATGGGGTGAATTTGCAGGATGATGCCGTATTTGGTGCAAATTGTGGAGTGAATAGTGGAGAAACTAGGAGAGGTCAGCACTTCTTCAATTTTCGACCAAATGGGATGCAAGAAGAGGCTAGGTAGCCATTTTTGGACATTCTGGAATCATTGGAGTAGGTTTCAGAAGCATTTGAGCATTGTAAACATATATTTTACACTTTAGATCATAATAGAGAGGTCCAAGCCATTGGAAGATGGACCAAGGAGACGTAGCCCAGGAGGGGTGAACTCCTTTATCATGTTCCTATTGTGATGTTTTTTTGATGACGTTTTGTACATGTTTATGTTGTTGTTTAGTCTCTTATTTATGTTAAAATTGCTCATAAAATTAACATAAAAAGTCATTTTTCACTTGCAAAATTCATGAACCCTTAAGCATAATGAAAGAATTTTGTTTCTAATCTAAGGAGGATCTTAGCACAACAATCTAACATTCTAAATCACATCATCAACATCATGACCAGAGGTCAGTTGAGGTAGTCTGCAACATTATTGGTGCTGTCATTCTTGTACTTAATGTTCAAATGAACTGTTGCAAGTATGTGGACCGTTTTTTATGGCTATCGTTCTACAAATTTCCTTGTGTTTGTATGAAATGCAGAGGTTAGTGATCTGTATGAATGAACGTTTCCTTCCCCAGAATGTAATGCTTCCATTTCTACTAGGTCTGCATAATGGAATACATCTCTCTGTCATAGGTGAGCTACTTTCGGACTGTGTCTGAAAGTGTCTCACTGTGATATGCCATTGGATGCCCCTGCTGAGTAATAACTGCACCAATAGCATAGTCGAAGGCATCTATCTCAATCTCAAATGGTTGTTGAAGTTCTGGTAATGTGAGCACTAGTGAATAGCAGAGGCGATGCTTCAACTCAGCAAATGACTTACGTTGGGATTCAAACCAAAAGAATTTTACTTTCGCTACACCCTTGGTGACTTGACTCAAAGGCCAAGTGATATGAGAGAACCCCAACACGAACCTGTGGTAGAAATTGGCAAGACCCAAAAGGTTGCGCAACTCTGTTAAAGTGGTTGGGGCTGGCCAATCCCAAATAACTTGTATCTTTATTGGGTCCACATGCACACCCCACTCATTAATGATGTACCTCGGATATTGAACCTGAGTCATACCAAAAAGTGCATTTCTCTAAATTGGCGTGCAATTTGTGTTGTCGTAGGGTTTGGAAGACCTATCGAATATGGTGGAGGTGTTATTCCCAACTCTGGTTGAAGATCAAGATGTCTTCCAAATACAATACCACGAATGAGTTGGTGAAGGGCCACAAGATGTTTTCCATTAGCCCCATGAAGGTTGTGGGGGTATTCGTCAACCCGAAAAGCATGACCATCCATTCAACAAGGCCTCCTTGGATTTGAAGGTAACCTTCCACACATCAGAGGGTTTGATTGGTACCTGGTGATAACTAGACTTCAAGTCAATCTTGCTAAAATATTTTTCCCCCTTGAGTTGGTCCAGAAGGTTATAAATCCATGGGATTGGATAACTATTCCTGACAATGATCTTATTTATCACCCGATAGTCCATACAGAGTCTCCAGGTCCCATCCTTCTTCTGTACCAATATGATTGGGCTCCCACAGGGTGATGAACTTTGCATGATGTGCCCTTTCTACAAAAACTTTTGAATCTACCTCTTGATTTCATCATTCTCCATAACAGAGCATCGATAGATCAACCCATTGGGTAGCAGTGTGCCCGGGGTCAAATCGATGGAGTGCTTGACTTGGAAATGTAGGGGTACCCCTGTGGGTGAGGTGAAAATGTCATTGTACTCCTCCTTGACCTTGTCCATCTGTTGTTGTCTTGCGGAGGAACCATGTCTAGGGGTTGTGGATGTGGCCACAATCTTCTTCTTTCCCTTAGGGTGAATCATAAGGAAGATACTTTTTCTAGTTTGTGAAATGATCTTATTGTATTTCTTCATAGAGATCAAAGAGATGGCGGGAGGTGGTGCGACCTATGGTATCCTTCATAACTTATTTCCCAAAGAATAATAACAATGTGAGGCCTAGACTCATACACAACATGATGCTTCCACAAATATGTTTGGCCTAATGATACATCACACACTTCAATAGGATCAACATCACACAATACCTCATTTTTGAACGGCTTGATATTGTAGGGAAGGAGGCACTACTGGATCACATGGAGATCTCGTCCTTGGTGAAACCAATCGATGGTGAATGACTATGGGTGTGGTGTTGTCAGTAGACCCAACCACTTCACGACCTCTATTAGAATGAGGTTATTTTGGCTTCCTCTATCGATAATGAATTGCAGTGAAGAACCCTTCACCCACATCTATGAGTGGAAGAGTTGCTTCCCCTCCTATGGATCTTCGGGCTCAGTCTTTTGGATCTCGGTGGTGGAAATAGTGGCATTGGGCTTTGCATCAATAATTTGCTTCCCTTTTTCATTTCTCTTATTGGGTTCTACCTCAGAGTCAGAACATGCACCTCATTTAGAATCTTTCATCTCGGCCACCAGTGATTGCTTGGCTCGACACTCACTTATGTTGTGACCGGGGCTCTTATGGAACTCACACCATTTCCCTATGTCCTTCTTTGTCTTCATTGTGTTGTTCTTTGCTTGCGGCTTCAGATGGTTGTCCTAGGTCACCCTGTCTTGGCTTTGTCCTTTGTTCTACGGTTTGGGGGTGCCTTTACTTTCTTCACATTCGCAGATCCAAAGTCTCGCTTCTTCTGTTTAATTTTATGCTCAATCTTGATAGTATATCAATAGGAAATTCCAAGCAAGGAGATGTTTAGGAACTCCATCTTGTCTTAGATGTACTTGTGTCGATAGTCACAGTACTTGAGTACCAATTGCCACTCAAAATCCTTGATACCCAACTTTGTGCGAAGGGTATGAAAAATATTTGTGAACTCTCGCACATCTTGGTCCCTTCCCTTCCATAGTGTGGTCCACTTTATGTATTTATCTTCATAGCTACTAACAAGGTAATATTGTTCCTTGATGGAATCATGCAAATAATTCCAAGAGGGGGGGATAAAAACAATGAGGGTTCACTCTTGTCCTTCTGTTCACAATAGGTTTCCCACCATTCCTTGGCATGAGGGGCGACTTTGAGAAGTGAAAACGTAATATTTTCCTGATTGGAAAAGTCATGAACTGAAAAATATGATTCCAACATATTTAACCATCTATCTATGATATCTGCATCTGTCTAGCCTTGAAATATGGGAATGTCAAATTTGAATTGTACCATAAAGGGAGTGGTGCCTTCAGAGTGACTATTGGATGATGATGCGTCGCTTGTGGGTAGTTTCCAAAGGATTTGGCCAAAGTTATCCATCATCGCATTCCTATATTGCTTGAGGGTTTCTTCAAGAAATATTTTGAAAGTATCTCCTACTCCCTCATCTTTCTCTTCTTCCGCCATGGGAGGTCGTTGAGGTTTGTAAGGCTGGTCTTGCAATGGTTTAACCAGTTCAAGCCCTAACTCTTTATACCTTGACCTCATTGGGGACATCCAAATAAAAACAGAGAAAGAGAAGACTTCTCTGATACCACTAATCTGGACTTATACAGGAACAAAACAGAATACAGATACAAACATAGACATCGATTTGTAGCATAAATAAAACTTCATTTCATTAATGTCAAGGAACTTAAATATGCTTACATATAAAACAAAAATAAGCTAGCTCAGGCGATGGTAGCTTATCTATGAGAAGAGATGTGGTGGCTACATGCCTCTGAACTGTGTCACAATGACGCTCAATGGCCTTTTTATTATTGAACAACAAGGAAAAACCATAAACAACTAAAACCATAACCCTAGGAGATGGAACACCAAGAGTTTGTGGACCCTGTTGGCATTAGTTGGGTAGGCAACTTCCTGGGGTCGTAACTTGGTTATCTGATATTTGTTTGAAGTGTATGATACCTCTTTGGAAATATCTCTCCGAGTACTATAGGATTTTCCATAGACCCTTGCCTATGGCTATGGGCCTGCTACGCACCTCAAAATAATGTCATTTAGGGGGGAAAAACATCTCTGGATGTTCAGGACCTGAAAAACTGCTAAAAATAGTAAATTTTGCTATAATTAAGGAAATAGATGAAACATACTAGAGGTCCAGGTAGAATAGGTGGGTGGCCACAAATATCCACCTAGATCAGCAAGATAAATTGCCACAACCCATAATTCTCAGACCCTAAGCTGCAGACCGAAGTGGCGATGCCATTTGGCTTACAATATAAAACTTCTCAAGTTCAACTTTACTTGTATCGAAAGGACCCACATATGGTTGAGGGTTTTCATGCACAACACAGTTTTTGAAGCCCATCGTTGGATATGAAAGGCCAGACTTCAAGATCGTTGGTGCAAAAATCATCATTCCTTCCAAGACTAGCGAGAAGGCTCTAATTCTATTGAGGTCACATCACAGGCAATCACATGGCAATCCCAGGCTGAACCGGGAGTCCATTCACAATCCATCCTACAATTTTTTTCACTTCAGAAACAACTACTTTGTTAGAAATTTCCTCCTCCTTAGATAAAAGAGGGCTTACTTTCTCTCCTACACCCGTCTTCATCGTTTCTACAAATGATTTTTGGTGCCAAAGTAGATCCCAACCTAGAAAACCATAGCAGTGTGAAAATTTTCAAAATAATATGAAATTATTTAACTTTTAAATTTTTACACCAAAAACTATAAATATTATTTCAATCTAGACAATATATGTAAGAAAGTTATTATCTCTTGTGAACATTAGTGAGGTTAAGCCTTGGTCTTGTACATGAAATCTAATTAAATGCTACCCCTTAACCTCTTCCGTAACAAATATATATTATTATGAAATCCAATTAAATACTACCTCCTAACAAATATATATTAAAGAGTTTATTAATGGAATAAAATTAATTAAATAGATTAAATTTAGTTTATTTCTTTATTATCCTGCCACTGGCAGGTATAACACAATCGATATTGTGTTGACCATCAATTACCTTGCTTGACAAAAATAATGAATTATAATATATAATGTTTATATTATAAAAAAAAATCATTTATTTTTTTTTAAAATATATTAATTTATTTATTTAACATTTGATTGGTTCATTCCATTATGCTCTTATACTGCAATGATGACTTCATACAACCTATAGCATAACTAGTGTGTCTTACTTTCTGTCACATCAGGATGTAAATGATGATGGCCCACTTCTCCCCTACAGTGAACACATAATAGTTTAAATTTATTTTATTAACCATCGACATACTTAAACAATGTAAACGATAAAAATATAATAAGCATAAACATTCTCATACAACTGACAAAAAATATATGTTTGCATGTGTGTGCGCGAGCTTTTAAATTTTTTCGTTGCTATGACACTTGTAAATTTTTTAATTAATTCAGTGACGTTGCATCTGTTGAAAATAATACTGAGAGGGGGGGTGAATCAGTATTATCAAGTCAAATAATCCTTTTTAAAAATCAAATTGTATACGCTACTTCAGACAATTCAACCCGCGTATATACGCAACTATTCAGAAGTAAACCAGCGTACACAGAGCAAACTTTTAATTTACTTGAAATTTAGATGATGTTTGTTAATCTGAGATGCAGCATCAAATAACCAGTAACCAGAGATAGTAAAACAGAGCAGAAAGACAATCACACACAAGAACACCAGATATAAGGTGGAAACCCAATGTGGGTGAAAACCACCTGCTGCAATTTGTCTCTATCTTTCTTTAAATTAGAAACTTCTGTTTACAATGTACTGGTGCAGTCCTTTACCAGTACGCAGGCTGCAACCTGCAGAGAGCTACAACTCTCTCTCGTTTTCCAGCTTCCCTGGAAGGGAGCTACAACCCCCTTTGCTTTTGTACTAGCCAAGATACTAGTACGTAGGTGCTGGCCTACAGAAGGCTACAACCTTTTCTTTCTTCCAGGGACCACTTTTCATCAATTTTCAAACTGGATCCATCACCCATTCATCAAGAATCAATCAATCTCCTTTTCATCAACTAGATCTGAAACAAGTAGATATTCCTCTGACAGCTGTACACAGAGAACTGTACCAGAAACCATATAGCAGAAACAGAACCCAAAACCCAGCAGCAATAAGCAGAAACAGCCAGATCACAACTTAAATTATATACGCAATTTTAACAGTCTGCAACTTGCGTGCATACGCTTCTGCGTATGGAACAACCTGCGTATACGCGCCTTTCCTTCACCTAAGCGGCGTGTATACGCGCCTTCGCTTCACTGAACCTGCGTACAGATCTATAAAGAACAATGCACTCTTCCAGATATAAAATCACTACATAACCCAGATTATCAGACTTATAGATCAGACGAGCGCCACATCAAGCAGATCAAAATCATACAGAGATACTATCATTAAGCTTAAAGATTATGACCCATGAGAAGACCTTGTCCTTCCTTTGTGCTAAACTCCCTCCTTCCTTCAGATCCAGATCTGCATCACCATCAATATACCAGCTCTAACACTTTTCAGATCCTCAATAATAATCCATATGGTGATTTGTCACAAGATCTCCTTCCTCTTTTATAGCCCTAGGTCTTCCCAATACCATGGTCCAAGACCACAACATTTCAATACCATGAACCCAAAAACTGTGGATCGGCACAATTGACGAGACGCCATGGTCCAAAACATAGGTTCAAGTTCCAAGATCTAACTGCCATGGACCAAAAGAATGATCACCAAGATCTACGCGTTTTTGTAAAGAATAACCCACGTGTATACGCGACTTTGGCTAGAAGAACATGCGTATATGACTTTTTCTACTTTCTGAGTGCCTGAACTGAGATCTGTTACCAGAGAGGGTTGCCATCAAGGACAACACCTGTGCCATAACTCCAAATCTGTGCCATAATGCCAACAATCTCCCCCTTTGGACTTGATGGCAACACCAAGATCCAAGGTCATTCTCCCCCTTTGTCATCAAGGGCAAAGGGTTGTGCTCCCCCTGAGTATATGCTGAAATTTTCTGTGCTGACCATGCTCCCCCTGACTGTAGGCAAGATCTGCAAAAAAATATGTTCTTGAAGAAGAATACAAGACCTTCCTATCACCATAACACTTAGTACATACATCCATCACCCAACCAAGTGGGGATCATGCATCCAACCAAGTGGAATACATCAGAAATTTACATATGATAACCAAAAAAAATATTACATCTTCATCCCAGGCATAGTGGGGAAACTAATATAGGCCGTTACATGACCTTGACACCATATAAGAAAGAGATATATGGCATAGAGACAAATTATTGAAAATCATCAACAACTGATAGCAGCAGCAACTGACAGTGAGCATTCAGATCAGCAACCAATATGTCCTTCTGTTTGCCTTCTGCCTTTGTTCTTTCTGAAATCAATAACAGCGATGGACTAGAACCAAAAGCTTCTAAACCAATGCCAACAATGCATAATTAGAAGATTATCTGCTCCCCTTGAACCGGTGCCGGATGGTCTCTGTCAGACCCTTATCAAAATATCTTCAACCAGAGCCTGTTC
>APFE030525708.1:3980-15815 GCA_000404065.3 Pinus taeda
AAAATGAAAGCTTCCAAATTCTGCATTTTAGATCATGCTCTCTTTTGGAAAAACCATGAAGGTGTTTTATTAAATTGTCTAATCAAAGAAGAAACTGACAAAGTACTTAAATAATTTCATGCAGGGGATTGTGGTGGACATTTATATTGGAAATCAACTACTAATAAAATCCTAAGGGTTGGATTTTATTGGCCCACCCTATTTTCTGATGTGAAAAAATATGTAACTTCTTGCCACAAATACCAAATTTTTTAAGGCAAGAAAAAGTTGATGCCTCTACCCCTCAAGCCCATTTCCATTGAAAAACCATTTCAACAATGGGGTTTAGACTTCATTGGGGAAATCCACCCTTCATCCTTTGGCCAGCACAAATGGATTTTGACTGCTACAAACTATTTTACCAAGTGGATAGAGGCCATCCGTTGCAGGAAAGCCAATGACTCAGTAACCATGAAATTCCTTGAGACCAACATCTTGTCTAGGTTTGGCTGCCCGGAGAAAATTATTACAGACAATGTTGATGCCTTTAAGTCTAAGAGAATGATTAATTTCTATCATAAATACCGCATTACCTTGGGCCATTCTACAGCCTATTACCCTCAAGGTAATGGCCTAGATAAATCCTCCAACAAGAGTTTGATCAACATCATTAAGAAAGTCTTGGAGGAGAACAAGAAAAACTGGCATAAAAAGCTTGTGAATGCCCTATGGGCAGACAGATTGACCACCAAGAGATCTATTGGGACCAGTCCCTATCAATTGGTTTATGGAATGGAGGCAGTATTCCCTTCTTCTTTGGGAATCCTAGTGATAAAGTTGCTACAAGAGATACAAGCAGAACCTAATGATATTCAAAGAAGGATCAATCAAACTATTCACTTGCAGCAGACAAGAGAGGAGGTCTATCATAGAGCCCAAGTTCTAAAAGAAAAGCTTAAAAAGATATTTGATAAAAGAACCAAAGCAGAGGATTTCTTCATTGGGGATAAAGTTTTAAAGTGGGATTCCAGAAGAGAAGATAGGGGAAAACATGAAAAATTTGATTTCTTATGGAGAGGACCATTTATCATTCAGACTGTACAAAGAAACAACACCTAATTTTTGAAAAGTCTGGATGGTACAGAGGCAGATTATGGACCAGTCAATGGCAGAATGTTGAAGCATTATTTTGATCCACATTGTTAAAGATACCGGCACTTTAATTTGTACATAGTAGTGTTTAATTTCTGCAGTTTATTATAGCAATAGGATAGGGAATAAGTTACAGCGAATTTTGAGGAAAAGGCAAGGAATTGTGCCACCTTTGGGTATTGCATTTTAAGCCTATCAAAAGAAAATAAAGAATAAGACTTGGGAGCTGTGAAAATGATGAGAAACAATCAAACAGAGTACCCAAAATGGAGCTACAATCTTTGGAATGAGTTCATGAGAAATACAGACATTGTAGAGGAACCATTTTGTGAACAACAAAGGAGAAATGTCAGAATACAACAAGAACTGGATATAAGGCCATCTGACCTATTGTTCTTCACTTTTCACTAGGAAAAGACATCCCCAAGTGGAGCCACTGTTAGCTTCCTATACCAATAGGTTTCATTTTTCATGATTGACTGGATACGTGCCAAAAATTTTCATCCTTTTCATGTTGCAAAGGTTCTATATTTTGAAGAATTTCACTATGTATAGGTGGCTGACGCTTGTCACAATTGATGAATAGCTAGATAGTCTAATCCTGGCTAGATCATGTTTGAATTTACTTGTCTTAGAATAGAGAATAAAGGTCTGTAGAAATAGTTTAAGCTTGGCAGACAAGTAGTTAGATAGAGAAGCAAAGGGTCTCAACAGCTTAATCTGAGCCCTGGAAGAAATAAGGGTAGACTTAGATAGGAGGGCAGCTAAAAGAAAATAGAAGAATCAGGGTTTGCTAGTTCAAGTGAACCCAATGAAAATGAAGAGAAAATGTTAGGTATACTGGGTAGGCAGGTTTGATGGTATAGAAGCATGGTTTATGAGCAATTTTCTCCTTTGGAAAAAGTTGCCATCTCATAAAAATCAGAAGGTACCATGGCAAGGTGGCTACAAAACAAATGGAGCATGACTAATTCCCCTCCCCATTTGCCTAAGAAACACTTACTAACATTTCCCCCAAGGGCAATGAGATCTGCTCATTACCTTTAGTCCACTTCATATTATAGAAAAACTAAGTGAAAATGTGTTTTCACATAGGCAAAACAAGCCACATATCTTGTGTAAAAAGTCTTTATTCCATTTTGCCAAAGTTTCCTAAACTTCACCACTTGGCACCCTTTCATTCCCCCTATGCCTAAGTTTTCACTCTATAAACTTAGCCTAAACCATACAAACCCATCCCACATAGTCATATTAACCTAATAACCCTATTTATATTAACCTAATAACCCTATAATGTATATTCCCCTCCCTTACTATGTAAAAATACACAAAATCCCTAAAAAATCTAATACCCCGACCCTTGGCTAACTATAGCCTTATGTTAACATTTCATCGGGATTTATTGGTCGACCCGGGACCAATAACAATCCTCCACGTGCCCATCGGGACTTGTTTAGCCTCTGGCTAAATAATATAGCTGAAACCCGCAAATTAAACCCACAAAACCCATTTAACCCAAAGTCCAAAAATACACCGCAAACATTACAAAAACCTCAAATATTAAAGCAGGTCTCCAAAGTTAACCTGCCCCCACCTTTATTACCTGCCATCCGTCTGATCGACGTTGCCAGATCCAACGGTGGTTGGTGATTTCGGAAGCCCCAACATGCCAAACGATAGCGTCCGGGGGATGGGCGGTATTTTCGCTGTACCGAGGACGCATGTCAAACGCTCGGTGTGTTCGGAGCCCCCTCCCCTGAAACCACTTCCCCCCAAAAGCGGTGCGGGGAATACCACTTACCACCCGCCTGCCTCCCTGCTAACGTCATGCCCACGTCACCTGATGACATCACCGACCTTGCCACCTGCCTATCTGCTGACATCACCTAACACGTCACCTGCCATGTCAGCATCCGTACCCACTACATGACAAAATGACCTCATGCTGACGTCATCCGAAAAAAGCGCCCCGAACCCGCCAAAGTCAAAATTTCGAGTAAAAGGGGGTGAAAACACTTGTTTTTACCCATTTCTATTTGTTTTCTGAACACACCTGTGCATGCAAATTTACATGAAAAATACCAAACTCACCATATAAGTCTGCCACCTAGCAGTTCGACTCCACAGCTCAGCCCCTTGGCTCGCCTGGTGACTTGCAAATCGACCATTCCACCGAGAAAATAGGTGTCTTTCAAAATACCACAGCAAATCGGGGAAAGCTCATCAACTGCTACAACTGCACAACAGATTACCCAGGAAAGGACTACACCAACAACAGGGACAACAAAGGGCAAGGATTTGGTAGTTGCAGAGCAAGAAACAATGGAAGAACAACCCACTACCTCAAAAGAACACAGTCAAGGGCAAGCCCCTTCACTACAGACACAAGCACCAAAAGTACCAGCACTGCAAACTCCTCTTCCTGAGGAGAGAAGTAAGAAAAGAGACCGATAAGAGACCACACCTGCAAGTGGGTCAACATAACAGCAAGAGGCCAAGAGGCAAAGGGTAGATCCTCATGAAGTGGACATTGTGGAAGACATCACTGAAAGCACAAGAGGAGAGAGGGCCATCAGCCAACAGACTTCTACTAACTCTCATAGACAAGAAGGGGAGAGGCAGCATGGAATGGAAATCTCCTCCTCAAGGTCACAAGCCAAGAAACGATCAAACATCAAACAGTCATTTATGGAGATTAAGGCTCAAAATGAGTCATTAAGAATTTAGTTGTATGATCAATTTCTTAAGATGACACCCTCCAAACAGCATAGACTGATGGCAGCCTATGACATCAAGGAGGGGAAATGATCTTAATTCATTTCAAGCCCAAGGTTCAACAGCCACAGTCTACAGCTGACTACATAAGGACCAATCTAGAGGTCCTTGCCAAAGGCATAAACCAAATGGACCAAATAGAATTGCACAAACAAACGGGTGAAATGGTCTATGCTACACTGGCAGACAAGGCAATGCTGGCCCACCAATTAAAAGAGTCATTAAGTAATACATCTGCTCAATTGGATTTGTAGAAGATCCCTTCTCTAGCCAAAGACAACCGAATAAAGACTCTGGAAGAAATAATTATTGAGTTGGGACATGATCCCAAGGATGCCAAGGGCATCAAAGCATTGATCAAAAAGAAGGAGGAAGATATTGCTGCCCTTAGAAAGCAATTGAAGCTGCCTGTCACCATGCATCCAAAAACAACAGAACTAGCACAAGAAAAAGCAGAAGAGGATGTAATGGATTTATTGATGAGAATGAATCAAAGGCTAATGCAGACAGAGCAAGAGTTGGAGAAAGCATTGCAGGCTAAGCAGGGAGAGTCGACCTCCCAGCCACCCGAAATAGCTCCAACAATTGTCTCTGCTCCCCCCACAGACACAACAGCAATCCCTCCCACTGAGCCAGCAGCAACAACATAGCCTAAGACCAGCATGAGGATGCAAGAAATGATGAAAGCAGTGAAAGAGCTAGAAGCTCAAATGTCAGAGCTCAAAGAGGCAAAAGAAAGACTAGCCAAGCTAGAAGTGAGCTATGACAAATCAAAAATAACAGTGGCAGAAAAGACGAGAGAGATGAAGGCCCTAGAGAACAAGGTGAAATCATTGGAAAGGGATATCACCTTGCATAAACCTCTGGCAGACATTAAAATTATTTTGTGGTCCAAGATTGGCCAGTCCATTACTGACCAATGGCTATCAATTCAGACAATCTATGAACAAATTGAAGTATTAGAAAGGGCACAAGAGCAAATTCAAAGGGTCAGGGCATCATTAGAAAATATGCCTGGGCAGGCCAATAGGCTCATCCATTTTTTGAATACCAATACTAAAGAACATCTAGCAGCTTTGGACATCTCGGATAGGACAGGCACCATTTTGACAGTAAAGAAGGTGCTAACAATGAGAAACTTTATACAGACTTTAGAAAGGAAGTGTCAAGAGATGCAGATGGACATTAATGCCTTCACAGAGAAATTCAAAAACTTGCAGCAAAAGGGTCTACCCAGCTTACTAACAAGCAATCAAAAACTATTATCACATCAACAGTATGCTCATAGGGTAAACATGTATGTAACAAATCAGATCACTGCATCATCCAGCACCTCAAAAGACACAGGGCCTCCTTCCGGACAAAATTTATATGACAAATTGGAAAATTTGTTTTTTATAGAACATGAAATAAACCATATTTTTGAAGTCAAGCCTAACTTTTACAGGTATACTGAGGCTGATGAAATACTTGTAAAAATACAAAGACATCAGTTGCCTACACAACAGTGGTGGTAGAGTACGCTGGTAGTTTTGCCTAGGTAATGTGGATCTTTCTACCTATGTACACTTCGCAAAATAGCAAGACACGTGGCAGATATGGAGGAAGGAGCTTAAGCGAGGATCAGGACACATTAAAGCTAAATCAGGAGCAGGTGAAATGATCAGGACAGCAACACAGGAATGCAAATTAAAGACACAACTATCAGCCGAATTCCCGGGTTGAAAAGTCTAAGATATCTTGTCAGTTAAAGCAGCCAGCACAGCCACAATAACTCCTACCTTTATTTCTGCATTTATTTCTCTGACAGAGTAGGCCAATGAAGTTATTACTTCATATCTTATCCACAAGATATTTTGTAAACTCTCTTTTGTATAAATACCCCCCCAAGGAATGTATTCGGGGTTGGTGATTCTCCTCTTGGGCTGCGCTGTAACTCTAATATTTCTTAATACAAAGGATGTTGAAATGCATTGCTACTGGACCTTCTAAATGTGGATTTGATGATTCTCGACTCTGCTACAGAATTCCTGTCTTTCTTTGGCTCAATAAGTTATTCTAAACTATGTTTCTGTGTTTTCTATATTTGCATATTTCGTATATGTTTCATAATCTTAACAACAAGGAAAAATAATAGCCCATAACTTGTTTAAATACACTCTGTGTTCAATTCCTGCTATTATTTATGTTTTCTTCAGAACTAGCATAAACATAAATTCTTAAATGCTTCTGTTTCCACTAATTATTTCATTTTGAAAATTGCCAAGGAATTCTTCACTACTCCTTGAAAATATTCATGCATCTTCCCTCTGCCACCATGATAAAGGATTCTTGACTGCCCTTTACCCCCTGGCTTGCATCCCATCAATTTCTAGATCTCAATATTGTTCCAAAACTGACTATATTGCTCTGTAGTATTGCCCTTTATCACAAAAGCACACTTAGGAGTCCACCTTCATAGACTCCATTGCCCAATGGAATAAACTCTTTCAGACTTGCATCCTACCTCTGTTTGAAATCACCATCCAAAAAAATTTAAAACAAACCTCTGCACATCATAACTAGCATAAAAACTTCAAATAAAAAAAGTTAAATTATAAAGAGAGAGCCCTCTCTAGATGTAATTTGGCTAGAAATTGCATCTAAAAGATTGGTTAGTGGTTACCTCGGCCGTATTCCCTTTTCTCACAAGTTTTGGGGAACAACCTGAGTGATAACACTCCCTTTGGATGTTTTATTGTTAGCTCAGGAATGATGGGTGGCACAACTTCGACTGAAGTTGCTGTTGAACTACTAGGTTGATCATTAGCCTTGTTGTTCGACAGCTGTGGATTCCCGTAATCTTTATTCCTTATCGATATAAAAGCATCATTTTTCTGTTTCGAAATTGATAGCATAAGAACTTGGGACGGGGAAGCATTGTCACTAGCAACCCGATTGTTTCGTGGATTTGGAAACAGATCAGTCAATACCACCATGGTTTTTGAATTCTTCACGAATTTTCTAAGCTCAACTTTATGTGGACAATATTTCATCCATTGATCCTCATCATATATAAAGCATGGATGACTTGGTTTCCTTTCTCCAGAAGGGTTTGCAGAATATTTTTCAGGAGACTACTCCTCCTGTTTCTTCTTCTTCCCTTTATTTTTCTTCTTGCCTCCTAGTTGCTTTGGTTCTTTGCCTTTGTCAGTTGACACGGCATTAACCTCCGAGGCGAGAAGTTCCTCACTTGCATTTTGACTAGAAACTGTACGGGCTTTCTTCGATGTAGCCTTTATGGTTTTAGTGCTAGTTGTACCTATCACACCATCGCCAACATGAGAGTCTTTGTTCAATTTAGGAGGGGGAGGAATGGAGAACTCTGGTCTAGGAGCATCAGGGATTTTATCGTAGAGTGTGCCAGGCTGAGTATAGATCAAGTCTAGATATTGTGCACGAGCAATGACTTGCTCTTCATTGACGACTCCTTCCTTTGTCACATCTTCTGTAATAGAAGGTAACAATGACTTAAGAAACCATACAACTAGCAATTGATCAGGAACATATGTTTTTACCATTCTACGACGACGTTGCCACTCATGAATATGATTAAATATGTGAGTGGCCGTCATTTTCATGAAATTGGTAAGAAGCTCTATTCCTGTTTCGTACCTTATTGGTAACTGAAAATGGGTTAAAAAGGTTGTGGCAAGGGTGCTGAAGTTATCAAATGAAGCTCTAGGAAATTCA
This sequence comes from Pinus taeda, assembly GCA_000404065.3. Taxonomy (NCBI): domain Eukaryota; kingdom Viridiplantae; phylum Streptophyta; class Pinopsida; order Pinales; family Pinaceae; genus Pinus; species Pinus taeda. The sequence continues at coordinate 11,619 of APFE030525708.1, forward strand.
ATGTACCATTTTGCTGCCGGACCAGTTAACATTCGCTAAAAAAGGCGAATCCTAATCGAATCATCATTGAGAGTGTTGGATGAACACCACAGATGAAAGGTCATCACATGATTCAATGGTTCTTCACCCGGATTTCGATTAAATTTAGGAATATCTGATGGAAGTTTATGAGGAATCGTCCGCCACCAAGGGGCGTAAGCAATCGGATCGTTTGTTAGCTGATTTAGATCTGGTAACTCTAAAGCTGCCATGAAGGGAAACTGTTGATTCAGGCTCGGTGAAGCATACCCAAGATAAGATGGGATTTCTTGAGCAGTAGGTCTTTATATACCAGCATAATGTATTTGATGCTGATAACTTTGGTAAGGCTGATGGGCATAACCATTATGATATGACTGGTTTTGACCATTTTGAATGTATGACTGCCCATTACCCGCAAAGCTTTGTTGCTCAGGTCCTCAGTAAGCCTGTTGGAATTGCGGTTGTTGATATTGTACCAGCCATGATTGTGAAGCCATTTTTTGTTGTCTAATACTAGATATTTGGTGAGGATGAGGGGTAATAGTACTCGTTTGAGCCTGGGTTACTCCATTTAAGGAGCCACTAATCGATGATTGTGGTTGCGTCATAGAGACAAGAGGCTATTGTATTACGACCTGAGAAACTTGAGGTTGGCATACAACAGCAACGCTTGTACTTGCGACACCATCCCAATAACCGGTGTAGTGGCGATATTTGACAGAGGTAGACTTTGTTTCATTGAGTATACAACTCTTGGTTGTTGAGGGAGTATTGGTACCCAACCGCTGGATGTAATCCTAGCATAAGCCGAATTCTGTTGTGAACTCTCATATGGTTGTTCCCTCGGAGGAGACAATGAAAGGGCATACTGCCCCCATATGGCCGCAATCCAGTGCTCAAAGGAATGATTTACCTTTGGGGACCAGACCACCCAAATTGATACTGTTGTGAAGGATCAATTTGCTGAGACTCAACATAAGAGATTCCAGATATTATTCTAGACGAACAAACGGGAACAGACCATACTGTCGAAACAGTCCCTGGGTGGATTCCATCTAGCGATTGAGAGCTAGTTGGGATAGATGGTATGCCAACGAACATCATTGGAGTAGCAGCAGGAGGTTCTGCCGATGTTGCATCAGATGACATAGTCCTGGATGTCGACGGTTATTTAGACATATCTAGTCTATCCAAAAGATTTTCTAACAATTCTATAGGAACTTGCGATGAAGGGAGACTAACTTCTGATGAAGAAGGATATAGGGTGATCCCAGCTCCAAAATGCGTTGGAGTGCTAGATGGAGGATCCTCCAAAATCTCTTCTATAGCAATCAATCCAAGTGGAAGAGGTAGACCATCAGGTCCGTAAAATATTTCTAGTGTCGAAGAAGGTATAAACTCTGCAGCGACAGATGTTGGGGAGATAAAACCTTCCGAATCAGCTGTAGATGGAGCCAGTTCAGGAATAGAAGTGTTTACCGTCACACTAGGATCAGTTCTAATGTCCTCTTGTGGTTGCGGAACTTCTTCTATAAAGGCAGGGATACCAGAAATGGTTGGAGTAACTGGAGTCCCTAAGGATGTTGGAACACAAGTTCCAAGCAAACCAGGGGACTTTGACACAGTTAAATGAGTTCGCTTTTGTCTGAAATAGTTTTGTTTTTGGAGTCAAAGATGGTTGACTCGTTAATCTCGGTGAATGAGAGGGTTTCGATTGACTTTCTTCCACGATTGTGGATTACTCGATCAAAATAAAGAGGAAAAATGATTCGGAATTACATGAATTTTAGACGCTTTGACACAACTTGCTTTTTCAATTTTTAAGAGTCGAGAAAAAGCTAAATATGCCTCTAGTCACCTTCGATTTTTAATGAGACTGAAGTGACAAGTGCTCAGATGGACCTTTTCCTTTAAGGAGTCTAAAAAGGAACGAAAGAGACTACTTTGGAAATCTAGACAGAGGGATTACCAAAACAATCGCAAAACTATAGAATACTTTTTACGATACATGAATCAATCTTCCCGAATGTTGTGTTTAGTGCATTGCGATCGATAGGGCGGCAGACATAGCTTCCTAGGGATAAAGGATATAGCCTGTTATGGTCTCTCAATATATACTCGACGGTACGTGGGAACACAAGTCTGTACTGGCACTTGTCCTCTTAAAGAGGATGAATCACCCAACCTACGATGAAAGCGATAGTTACCAGGCTTTACGACGCCAGAATACGTCTCTAGCCTAGACTTCTAAATGTTGTGCATTAGGTTCCAAAGTGTTTTTATGTTCATTGAATTTATTTTACAGTTGATCTTTCTTGAGAAGTTTTCCTTTAAGGTTCACCGCGTGATGTAGATATACAATTCCTAAAATGCAATCTAAGATTATAAACAGTCGTTTAATCTTCTTTTTGCAATGAAAATCCTAGCTACTAAGGAAAGAGAAGCAAGATTCTTTCAACATAGAGCAAAGAGCACACACTAGATGCACTGTCCTAAATCAAAACCAACAAGCAGTGTAAATGAAAATGCACATGCATGTATTTTTTTTCTGCTTTCTTAATGTTTGAATGAAAAAAAGAATGCAAAGTACAAATTTGAATTATCTTTTCATGAGCGACAATACTAACAATTTTTTCTTCAAAATATGAAAGGAAGACAATCACGACACTTTGCAATTTTGAATTGAAAATTGCTTTCGATACTTCAAAAACTATTAATTCAAATCAAATACAAGAGTAATAGTGTAATCGACCATCAAGAATAGTAGGATTCTTTTCTTTGACTGAAAAGGACACTTGCGGCACTTCCAAATCAAAAGACGACAGTTCGATTAAGCTACTTCTTTGTAAAAGAGAACTGTAAATGGCGAACAATACATAAAAACATTCACAATTCTTTGTAGAATGGAGGATGAATAATGTAAAGGAAGGGATTTTCCACAGTGGTATACTGATCACAGATAGAAAAACTCCTGAATAAAGCTAAAGAGAGTGAAGAAAAACCAAAATCTGTAGGCAGAATTAGTCTTATCTGATCATCGCACCTGTAACATAGGGAAACATGGATGCACCTCACCTACTGCACACGGGAGGTGCAATGCATCCAAATTTCCTAGAAGAGAAGGTGCAATGGTACAAGGATGAGACTTTAACTTGGTTTTTGGTCATAGTTTATAGCTTAGTTCAAGGATTTAGGCCAAGCTAATGATAGTCAGTAAATACAAATCATAGGGGCTGATCTAATGAGGTTACTTGAGCCACCACCAGGGCAATTAGGATGTTTGGAAATCGATTTTTCAGTTTATATACAAAACTCAGAGATAGACTGAAGCGGCATTGATCTACTTTGTAGTTGCATAGAAAAAGAAGTTTGAAGGCTAGCTGGCTTAACTTCAAGCTCTGTCTGTAGTTTATAAAGCAAACAAATATAGACAAGCAAACATGCTATTTTCTCCCTAGTGGAGTCGCCATTTTGTTATCGGGAAATCTAGTGTCGATGCAGAGCTACTAGTCCCACTAAGATGGGTAGCTATCTTAGAAACAAACTAACTAAAGTTACTTTCGTTTTCCTTTGTGAGAAGTAGATGGGAGAGAAGCAGAGTACCAACCTCAGTCTTTCGCTTGGTTCCTTGCTTGTTTCCTCTCCCCTCTGACAAATCTTTGCCGCTCCTTCCTTGCTTACCCCGCTTCAAAGAGCACCTGTAAAGTCAAAGCAGTATAATACGATCAAAGTACAGAGATCTACAATCATAAACAATATAGGGCCAAATATATATTGACCACACAAATGCATATATCATCAAACATACAAGAATGTGGAGGAAAACGCGAATAGATTTATTGATAGAAAGAGTAGAAGAGAGGATTAAAACCCATTGCTCTAACCCAGCGTCATCCTCCCAGCATGAAAGCCCTTCTTCACCTCATGAAAAGCTTAGATCACCCAACACTATGATGTTCCACCAAGAAACCAATAGCACTTCCTTACAAAATACAAGATTCTAGCCTCTGGACCATTGTGATCAAGGATCCATATATAGATGTTTACAGGGGTGTGAGTCAGCTTCTGGGATTTTGATTAGTGTCCTTTCTCTGATAGTTCTTGGTTCCACTTGGAGATTCATGATCTCTTACTCATCCCTGGGCGAATTCAGAGAGGCAAGTGTCATAGGAGAAG